>VYZX01030355.1:6150-36824 GCA_013401335.1 Brachypteracias leptosomus
CGGGGCCGCGGGGAGGCGAGGCGGGGGGGACGCGGGACTCCCAGCAAGCGGCCCCGGCCGCTCGCCTGGAGGCCGCCTACAGCGAGCTGCTGCGGGCCAATGCCCGGCTGGAGGAGGAGAAAGGGCGGCTGGAGCGGGAGAAAGAGGAGCTGGGGAGGCGGCTGGAGAGCAGTGCCCAGGAGATCACCCGGCTGCGGGCTGCCCGCTGTCCCTCCGGCGAAGAGAGGCCCGGCCGCGACACCTTGCGTGCCCCCGGCAAAGGTAAGTGCCGAGAGCGGGAAGGCCCTGCGCGTCCCCGCCACCGAGTCCCCACCACTGCATCTCCCCCGGCTGCCGTCCAAGTCCCTTTGGTGCCCCCTCGCATGGTGCATCCACTGCTGCCGCGGCTCTTGAGACCCCGGCGGGGCAATCAGCTGCTGCGGGGCTCGGCTCTGCCGAGGGGTCGCAGCCCCTCGCACCAAACCCTCTCCCCATCCCCAAATCAGGGCTGGCAGCTGGAGCCTTCCTCATCCCATCAACCACCCAACAGCAAAGGGGGGTTCAGGGCACCAAGCTAATCGGGGGGGATTAGGGATTTCTCCCAAGGAGCATTAAACCCCACACGGTAGCAGCGGCAGCGGAGCAGGGTCCCTGTCAGTGCGTCACGGATGTGCCTGCAAAGGGATGGGGCACCAGGCTCCCGACTGAGGTGCTGGCGTTTTAGGGGACTTCTGTCTATTATGCAGCCCTCCGAGGGCAGTGAGGGTAGGTGCAACAGTGAGGGGGACTGGCTTGGCCCCTGCTCACGCTGTGCCTTGCCCCTCTGCAGTCTCCCGATGGGACCCGCAGCCCCTTGCCTACCAGGAGCTGCAGTCAGAGAGGACAGAGGTTCCTGTGTCCCGGCTGCTGGAGGAAACCGCGCTTGGTCGCCTGGGGAGCAAGGATTCGGGTACTGTCACCGGCACGGCCGGCCCCGTGCTTTGCCACTCACTAATACCACTTGGCCCTCCCGAGGGGCTCGCCAGGTGCCAGCAGGCACTAAATAACCCGTCTCTTCCCTCCTGTTCCCGAGCAGGATGTGGAGAGCTGGTGTGGGTTGGGGAGCCTGTCGTCTTTGGTCGGGCAGACTCCATCGCGGGCAAGTATGGCGTGTGGATGAAGGACCCCGAGCCCATGGCCCCCTTCACACGGGAGACCACCTGGCGTGTGGACACAGTGGGCACGGAGGTCCGGCAGCTCTTCCAGTACGAGGCAGCTGAGCAGCTGGCCCGGGGGTACCCCGCCAAGGTGCACATTCTGCCACGGCCCTTGGAGAGCACAGGGGCTGTCATCTACCGCGGCGGGCTCTTCTTCCAGCCCCGCCGATCCCGCACCGTGGCCCGCTATGACCTACGGGGAGAGGCCGTCACAGCCGAGAGGGAGATCCCTGGTGCCGGTTATCATGGGCAGTACCCCTACTCCTGGGGGGGCTACACTGACATCGATCTGGCGGTGGATGAGACGGGACTCTGGGTAATCTACAGCACCGAGAAGGCCCGGGGGGCTATTGTCCTCTCCAAACTGGACCCAGAGACGCTGGAGATCCAGCGGACCTGGGAGACCAACATCCGCAAGCGGGGGGTGGCCAACTCCTTTGTCATCTGTGGCACCCTCTACACTGTCAGCAGCTACTCGGCGCCCAATGCCACCATCAACTTCGCCTACGACACAACCACTGGCACCAGCCGGGTCCTCAGCATCCCCTTTGAGAATCGCTTCCGCTACCTCAGCATGGTGGATTACAACCCTGCCGAGCGGCAGCTCTTTGCTTGGGACAGCTTCAACATGGTCACTTACCCCATCCGCCTCTCTCATGCATGAACTGGGTCTGAGGCCTCACCAGCTGAGCCCCTGCAACCCCCATACGTGCCTCGGCACTCTGCTTTGCTCCACAGCTGCCCCTGGCATGGCCAGGAACATCGCCTCAGACAGCCTTGGCCCAGCCATGCCACAATGGGGCCACCACTGTCCCTGCTGGCATCTCCAGCAATATGCATTGTGCTCGACTGCAACAGAGAGAAGTGAATTGCTTCTCCAGAGCCTGATCGAGCCAGCAAAACATCTCTCCCCAGCTTCAGTGGGTTTTGTATGGGTCACAGCAGTACCCAGTCCTGAGCCACTCCAGTATCTTTTGGGAGCACCCAGCCCAAATTCAGAGCAGGCACAGTGATGGCCAGGGAGGGGCAGGTGGTGAAAATGGGGAGAGGCTGGCTGGGAGGGTCATGGTTTGTGTTTTCAGGCTTCAGGTGAGCAGAAGCACCACTGCTGCCCTCCCAGACCTCCCCCAACAGCAGCAGTTTTGGGGAGATCTCCTCACAGAAGGGAGCAGCATTTTGCCCACCAACAGCAGCCCCGCAGAGCCAAGCTCCCTGGCTGAGAGCCCTCAAGCCCTGCTGCATCCCACACCACCGGTGCCCAGAGGCATCCCAGAGCTCAGCCACCTCCAAAAATCATCCAGCAGGATCAAAAGCAGCAGGGAATACAGACACTTGTTGCACAAGCCTTGTTTTATTGGGGAAAGAAAAGAAGCCAAAATTGCAGTGGTGAGGAGTACTGGCAGAGCATCCTGTAGCTGAGCAGCCCCTTGGTGTGCCCAGTCCCCCTCGGCAATGCGCTTTGGCTTTATTGTCCATGCCTGGCCACCAAGGCAGTGGCAGCACTCCCCACGCTGGGCCAAAACACACCAATTTAACTATTTTTTGTAGAAAGCTTTTTCTTCCCCCTCTCTCTGGTGTTTGGGGCAGCAGCAGGGCTGGGGATGCACAGGGTCCCAGTCCAATAAACATTGCCCACCACCGCCGCTGCCTTGGACCTCATCTTTCTGACCCTGGGTTTTCCTGGGAGTTTGGTGAGCTGGAGCCTGGAGGGGTTGTGAAGCACTGGTGCCCTCTACGAGGCACCAGCGGGCTGAAGGTGCTGAGGGGGAGCTGTAAAGCTTTGGCCAGGAAAATGCCACACTTGAGAGGCAGCTGCTGGCAGAGCCCACCCAGGAGTGTCTGTACTTAGTGTGAAGAGGGGCTGTGACATGCTCACAACATTGAAGGGGAATAAAAGTTAAAGGTTCAGTGCTAAACCCCGTGGATCTGCCAAATGGGAAAAATTAAAGAGCTCCGTCTGGTGGGGCTGCGGGTTGGACTGGACAGTACCCGGGAAACAGGACAGGATGGATGGGGGCATGGAGGCAGCCTCCCTTTGATGCTGCAGTGCCGGGGTGTTTGGCTGCTCACCGAAGGATTGGCACCGCTCAGAGCCCGGGGGTGGGCCCTGGCTCAGAACTGATCCTGTTCTAGAATGGCAGGAAACAAGAGGCTGCTGGCAGCAGGCAGCACACTCTCCTCCACAGCGAGGGCTGTCCCAGTGAGTGGGGTGGAACTGGGGAAGGGCCCTGCCAGACCCCTGGGATGGGCTGGGGAGGGTGTGGGATAGGACACCCTGTAGAGGACCAATGTGAAGCTGCAGGATGGGATCCCAGCACTTCAAGGCAGGAGGTTGAAAGACCCTTTCTTACTCCCCAGCAGGCCCAGCACAGGGCTGGGATGCTCACTGCAAGCCAGCGTGAGTGAAGACAACTCCCTGGCCAGTGATGCGCCCACTCAGGCAAGATGGTGCAGCCCAGCAGCTCCACAATCTGAAGCAAGCCCCCACTGCCCTGCCAGGCACCTGCTCCTGCCCTGTTTGTGCCACATTAGGACCTACACCCTCAGCCCATGTGGATTGGCAACACATCCCCCTTTGCCATCAGCCACACCATCATCTCCAGGGCCAGGGGCCCCCTAGGGCTCCTCACCACCTGGAGCTGTATCACCTACATACACTGCAGTGGGTTGTGTGCTGCACCCTGCTCCTCACAGGGTGCTGTAAGCTGTGCCCTAGGGATGATACCTTCCTCACCCTCCTGATGGGGGGGAAAACAGTGACCCTGCCATAGACCACAGCCCCATGCCCAGGTGGGTGCTGTACAAGGAGGACCAACACGTGTCAATGCTGAGCTGGGCACCTTGGTCCCACCACAGAGAGATGGCACCCACTGCAACCAACCACAGCTGCTGTAATAAACTGGTGGTGCATTACGGGCTCTCCTGGCCTCAGAGGACATGGGTATGTAGCCCTGCCCTGGGGGAGAAGCCTCTTCCCTGCAGTGTCCTTCTGTCCTGCTGCACAAAGCCACCCAGGACAGGCAACTATCTGGACCCTGGTGCAAAGAAATAAGGCAAAGGCCAGGGCAAGATGCATGGCAGTAAATCTGGGGGTGAAGGTAGCTATGGAGGTCACCCAGGAGCAAGGAGGCAGGCAGGTGGCAGCCCCTGGCTGCACAGCACTGACCCAGCCAGGGCCAGCCTGGCAAGCAGCCGCCCACCCAAAGCACAGAAAACCTGCTGCACAGGATGGGAGAATGGCATGTCTGGTCCAAAACAGGATGGAACCACAGCTCCCTAGAGGCATGAGTTGAGCCCCAGCATGAAAGGGAGGGCTTGTTTGGAGGTCCCCAGCGAACAGAAGCACCAATAGCTTCTTAGTGAGTGGAGACACCAAGGGCAGACAGCCCCAGCTGTTGCCACCTCTCCGCTTACTGCCAGCACCAGGGTCTTTTCAGGCTAGGAAGTCCAACACTTAATTGACTAAAAAAAAAAAAAATTACCTGTCTTNAGACAAGCCAATGTACACAGGATTTCCAGAAAGCTGGGCTGGAGCTGAACAGCGATGAATACACAGCTTTACTTAACAGGCTTCGCAAAAACAAGTCCCAAGAGCTTCTCCTCTCCACATCCCAGCAAGAAGCCAGCCCAAGCTGAGGGGGTTACTGGCTTGGTCCCAGTCACATTAACTCTCCTCTGCTCTTACCCTTGAGAAAATTTATGGTCTTTTTGTATATTGAGAAATTCACATTTTTAAGAAACAAAAAAAAATAAACTCCCCAAAGAAAACAGTTCCCTAATTTATAGGAGGTTCATCACAATTATTTGTGATGACCAGAGTCCTAGGAAAGCAATTACACACCAGATCCCACTCATATTGAAAATGCAAGATCTATTCCAGCAAAAATGACCAGGAGCAAGTTATCTGGTTAAACATCATAAGAATATTCAATGAACCAGGGTCAGAGACTGAAAGTGCAGCCTAGCCTCAAAGACAGCCAGGGTGGTTCTGGGGACACATTAAAATCATGCATCTGAATAACCCAAAACATCCAAGCATTTGCTTTTAATTTTCTGCAGAAATATTATCCTTGTTCTGCTCAGCGCAAGAAGTAACCAAAAGCTTGGTGCATTCTCACAGCTGACTGTGGAAAATCCATCTGACTTTTCTAGTGGCATTACTGAAAAATTTAAAGATTAATCCTTTCAGCAGCATTTCCTTAAACACAGAATAGCCTGGTGAACAATTTCTCATTTTTAGGGGTCTTTCCATTATGAGCCAGGCAGGAGACAACCTCAAAACAGGGAAACAGCAGCATAACTTGCTCTTTTATAGCATGTTTATAGATCTACATTCACTCAGCTCCCCAACTTTCCTCCTCCTTTCCCTGAGCACTGACCATAGCTGTGCATTTATTTTTCCTGTAAAAAAAGGCAATTTACCTGCAGTATTACCTCCTCAGAGGTTACTTCTGCCCATTGCTCCATTTGTGGATCACAGCACCTCTATTTACTCCATGATGCTGCACCTCTACCCCCTAAAAAACCCAACCCTAACAGGAAAGGACTCCAGCTCCTCTGGTGCCCCCAAACCATGGCTTCGTGCCCAGCCAAGCGTAGGCAGCTCTGCCCACTCCCACCCACCACAGGGGCTGGCAGAAACACCCCTGACCAGAGGTGAATCAGCACTTGCAGAGTGCCCCCAACTGGCTTTCCTTTCTTCACATCCCTTGGAGGTGTAATGCCAGCTAGCACCTTCTCCCAAGGCACAAATTGCTTCTCAGAGACCAAAGATGAGAAGGTTTCTGGTATTTGTTATGAGCCAAGTTCTCTCTGGTGCCAGCTGACAGCATCCTACCTCATGGCACCGCCCTGGGGAGCCAGGGATGCCTTCACCCTGCAACTGAAGGACTTTTAACCCTTTGTGCTGCCTCTGCTTATGGACACGAGTCAGTAATGGTGCGATTTGAACATGGGGTAGTGTGTGGTGCTTGGCAAGTGTGTGTTGGGAAGGAAGCAGTTCAGGAGCAGCACTAAAGGGAAGCCTCTTGAGTCCATGAGAAGTCTCACTCCTGCAGAAAACCTCTTGCTGCCAAGGTGCCCATGCAGCCAGTGCCTGTAGTCACCCATCAACTAAAATGAGAGTAACTGGCTGGGTTCATCCCGGTCTCCTCTGGTGAGCGGCTCTTCTCTAGGAAACAAAATACAAGTCTCCAGCACCAGGCAGCTCACTGACACACCTGAGATGGAATGTCTTGCAAACACAACCAGCAGGCTCCTTCCAGAGCTAGGTGGAAGCCGTGTCCTGAAAGATGTCCACTGCAGAACGAGGTCAAAAGTGCCAGGGGAAACAGAAACGAGCTGTTTCATACCGTTTTTCTTTAGAAGTCTGTTTTCCCAAGCTGTAATATGCCCTCTCCACTTGGCACACGATGTTGAGGTGCTCTCGTTGCCTCCTGCAGCTCTGTGCTAATCATGAGATTACCCAGGTACTTTATTTAGAGAATACTTTATTAGTTTCTGTAATCAAACCCATGTAAATAAGACCGTACATATTTAATACAGTGCGTTACCCCTGTACAAATGGAAAAAAATTAAGTTTAACATTTCTAGACCAATATGGCTGTTAATTTCTGTACAATGCCAACTCACGCTACAAGTGGGATACTTTTTTCCAAAGTTGACATCACAGCTAGTTTCCAAAAATTCAAATTATATATATATTTATATAAAAAGATAACCAATAGCGATTCACTAGGCATCAATAGCAGCAACAGCCTTTCCAGCTTCTGCAGTCATTTGAACAAAATTATACACATTAGACTTTCAACTCACTCTTCCTTCCAAAAAATGTAAAAAAAAAAAAAAAAAATCCCAGAAAAAACCAGCAAATTCTGCTACTGATGTGGTACCTGGTGCTTTTTATTAGCTTTTTCAATCATTGTTTGGAAAAAAAACCTTCTAGAATAACATTATTAAAAACAGCTCCGGTATAGCACAGTCACTACTACATTTCATAAGCAGGTACAGGATATCTTACATTCACAGAAGAAGTATCATACAGTACTGTCCTACGGCTATAATACTAGAGGATACAATTAAAAAGGCATTTATTCAACTTGATTCTACTTTCCAGCACACTGTGGGCAAGGAGGTGGTGCAATGCAGCTCTGATAGAAAGAATGCACCTTTGAGAGAAAACTCTCTTGAATCTGGTAAGGTTTCTTTTATTCTTGTGGCACGGTTCTAAGTGCTCGTTGCTGTATACAGACATAAGCTGGAAACCGTTTAAAGATCACTCGCATCATATATAAAGAAAGCTGAATAGAGGTGAACAGAACAAATCTGACTATTGATGCAATGAACCTTTCAACTCCAGAGGTGAACGACTGAGGGGGAGCGGGTGTAGAGAACCCAGTGGCCAAGTAGCATTTTCATACAGTGACATAAATACATGATATTGTCACCCAAGAAGCAGCAGCCAGCAAAGCACTGCCTTCCAAGGGGTACTCATCATCATCAGCATTACTCTGTGTTACGTTAGGTTAGAGGTCACATGACAAAGGCAATTCCGCCAGCTATATGAATCCCTCTGTTTATTACAAGATAGAAGCTTCATAAGTCACTAAAAACACACATTACTTGGCCCAGCAACATCTTCAGATCTGTATGTTCTCATACTCGTGGGTTTATAAAAAGATAAATAGCAGCTGAAGATCAGAGCCTGAAGAAAATAAGAATATTCATCTTGTTGACTAGGAACATGCCTCCCAACCACCTTCTTCCCCGCCATTGCTATTTCTCTATTTTTTTCCACTTCAAGAAGCATACAGGCGTGTAAGCCAAAACACGCGCACACGTGTGGAACGTGCGCACACCAAAAGCAGCCTTCATGCTGTGAGAAGATACAAGCCCAAAGAGCCCAGAAGCTCAGCTGAGTACGCAGCAGTTAGCATCTGAAACTGCCGATAGCTTCTACGTCCCTTTAGACTGTTCAGAGCCCCGCAGGGAGAGAAGACTTGTCTCTTGTCTCATCCTTTGGGCAACAAATTCCTTTTGCTGTCATCTCACCCACCCTCCCCCTTTCCCCCACCTCCGTGGAAACCCAGCCTCTAAGATTTTGTTTCTTCGGTTTTGATTGCCTGAGGTTTGATTGGTCCAGTTCTAACGGGTTTTGTGGCTGCAGCAGGTGCAGGGGTCTGTTTTTCCTCAGTTTTGTCCTGGCAGACTCCTGAAGAGTCGGGAATTGCCTCGGTGGGTTTGCTCCCATTCTCGTCCACTTTCTGTGCTTTGCCTCCTATGGGTTTGCTCTGCTGCTGCTGCTCAGAAAAGAATCTCTGGGTAGACTGAAGGACCTCTGCTCTCTGCTTTGCCTTAAGAAAGGGAGAAAATACATTTACTGAAGAGAGGGCATGGAATAAGGGTGACTTCACAAAAGTATTTCCTACATGAAAGAAGAAGGACTGCCCACAGTGACATTCAATTGCTTCCCTGATGTCACCATAACTAAGCGCTTGGCTCCCCAGTAGTACTTTAACATCACACCTAGGCTTCCCTTGCTCTTCCTAATCCTAACCCTAGGAAACATAATCAAGGACAACAGTTTGAAGCATTACCTAACATCTTTTTATGCCATTATTATTGCAGAGCATAAAAAGTATATACCCCGACTACAGCAGGCTCATCTCAAAGCTTCACTCCTCAGTACAAGTCAGACAGGACCAGCAAGCTCCTGTGTCCACATGCTGCCCAAGCCCTGATGCTACTGTCAGCACCGAGGGCTCTGCCAGCTCCCATTTCTCCTGCTGCGACGTCTGGACTTGTTGAGCGCAGAGACTGAATCACAGCAACAGAATCTAGTATGAGCACCCAAATTTTTCCATGTTTTTCTGGACACAGACTTCAGAGTCTGCGATAGGGATGCAAATGAACGAGGATCAAGGTTATGCCACATGTTAAGTGGAAGCCTTATGTGCTTCCTGCTCAAAGCAGGCACTCGTTCCAGGCAGCACAAACTACTGCCTGGCTTCCTTCAAATCCCTCCTCTGCATCCTACTGGTAACCTCGACTTGCACTTTTGTGACTGTTTCAGTTACAGCTCTACACCGGACCTTTCTTTCACTTGTTTGTGAAGCACTGTGCAGACCAGATGCTTCAGACCAAGCACCTGGGTTTCCTGCCCAGACTCAGGCAAAACAGGAGTTGCATTGAGTTCAGTCTTTTGGAAGCTGCATGATGAAGCCCAATGCAGTTGAAAACCTTTTTTAAAATTTAAAAGGCGTCTCTTAATACAAGGAACCCCAACTACAATACAGACACTAAGCCTCCATGTACGTCTCTAAGTATTTTATGCTTTTGTACAGAAAACAGGGCCAGGGAGGGGACAAAAGAGCAAAAGCCTGGAACAAGAAGTCTTGGCTTTAATACTGCATTGTTGTTCCAAGTAGCTCAATCAACAACAGAACAGAAAAAAGCCTGTGAGCTGTGGTGTGCAGGACTGCAGCAACAGACTGATTGTACTGGGCCACATGGAGACACCTGAAATCTTTTCATAGATTTCAGCCATTCCCTGAGGTAAAGGCCAGAAGGTTGGATGGATTACAAGTAACTGAGTGTGACAGAGTATCTCACATTTTTCTGAAGAGTGTTTGCAGGGAGATTGAGAAAACTAAGATTAAGTATTTGTATCTGCAATGACCGGCTAGACTCAATTCACCACACAAACTCAAGATAATATACTAAGTATCACCTTGTAAACCTACAGGTAGCATAAACTGGTGGTAGAAAACTAACTGGACCAAACCCCTAGAATTTCAGGTGTAGTCAATTCTCCCACGACCAGACATGACCAGGAAAAATGCACTCTCTTGCTTTCACACCTCAGTGCACAGGTTATGGCAAATTACAGTAGAGGAAGGAGCTCCTTAGTACCATCTATTCATACAAGCAACTTATTCTGAACAAAAAACAGGCTATGTGCACAGTGGTGTCCCTACACAGATGCCCCATATTGCAGCCCTGTCTTAGTAAGAAGAGTTTGCCTCAACCTGAAGGGTCCCAAAGTGCTTTAGATGTCTCTCATAACCTACTATTGAATTGCAGCCACCTCTTCTGTGGAGTGTAGCACGTTACTGTCTTCTACTGCAGAGAATTAATCACAGACATTACAAACCACTGAGAAATAAAACTCCAGAGTCACCAGGGAGCAAGGCTGGCTGGAACAGGAGGGTTCACACTGCTGCTCAGAGCTGGGGAAGCAGATATGAAGTGATAGCTAACAGCCAGGTTTGTAGGCTTCATCACTCTCAAAAAATCCAGGCTCTTGAAAGCTAGTGGTCAGATTGCCTCTGACAGCAGTGGCAGCTTCACAACTGCTGATCACAAGACCTCTGGAGAAAGGAAGTTCCCTGAAGTTCTTACGAAAAAAACAGGGCTTAGAGAAGGTCTGTGTTTAGCTGTTAAAGGCCTGGCTCCTGGCTTTGGGTCCAGAGGCATTTTAATTAAGAAATGATTTGCAGACACATTGTTGCCCTACATGCTGTCAAGACTGAACTGGTGTTAACAGCACTGCTGTTCAAATACTAACCTTCATGTCTCGTTCAGCCTTCATCGCAGCCTGGGCCTGATTGCCTCTGGCTCCAGATACTGATCCACAAAGACCTCTGGCCACATGCGGTAAATGAGGGTGGCTCATAAGGCCTGTGGTCATCTGAGACGGCATCTGACTATGCAGTACTATTGGCAGCCTCTGAACAGGCGCTGGGAAGGTGTTAGTATATGGGGCTCTTACCAATGGAGGGAGCAGGTTAGGCTGAGAGAGGATCTAAGTGGGGGAAAAAACAACAAAAAGACATTTCGCAATTAGAAAACTGCCAACTAGATTGTACGTTGGCATTATTGTAAAGGGAAAAAAAAATTGCTGCTCTGCTGTCAGACTGATGTCAAGAAAATAGGCTTTTATGTCACAAGAGGCCAGTTTTAAGCTACAGAAAAAAGCTGAGCCCTGTAGTTCTGTTGTGCCTGAAAGTAGCGCCAAAACTGAAAACCAGCATGTGATAAGGAACAGGACCCTTGCGAGGCAGCGTAGGAGTCAAAAAGGCAGTCCTGGGAAGGCTAGGTAGTTTCTGCTGGTGGCAATCCAAAAAATCAAAACCAGAGTTCTGCAATCAAACACTCCAAATGCTAAGACCAACAAATATCCTACATTTTTACAGAGGTTTCATTTCCCTGGCAGCCTGGCTATAGTTACCTGTAACAGGGATGCACTGCCAGTGCATAAGGCATTCTCCCTGGAATGCCAGAAGCAAATCAAACCCTTTGCCATCAGCCCTGCTTTGTATGGACTGTATGACCACCAAAGATCCTTTCTGATCTGAACTGCTCCATCAGTACTTCAGAGCTGCATCTCAAACAACCACACATCTGTTTGGTCTTACAACATTTAAAATGCGCACTGGGACCCTTCTGAAACACAAAGCTTCTCTCCTTCCCCCACCAAAAAATCTGGTTTTGCAGGATGAGGAGCATCACAGCTGCACGGGGAAGCCAGCAGAACAACCATCTGTTGTACACCATTCACAACTTGTATTAAACTCCTCAGTGTGCACAGAACTTTCAAAATTAAACACATCACAAAATCTGCACTACTAGTTGGCAAGATCAGAGAGGGGTTTCAGGGCTTTGATCTTGAAATCAGTTTTCTCACGACATTTCATTTTAAGGATTCCATTTTGTATCTCTCCATGATAAAGCCTGAGGAAACACAGCCAGGTTAGAATCACCAGGTCATACAGAGGAACAGATTTGTTCGTAGGAAGCCACCAGTCACCTACCTGTGGTGCAAATTGTGCAGGAAATGGCTGTGTCATTCTCACAGCAGCAGCTGCTGACTGAAACTGCTTCTGGTAGACAATGCTGTTCATTTTATTGGACTGATTGTTAGGACTTGTAGAACTGGCCCTGAAGAACAGAACACCAGTTAGAATCACACTGCTCTCATTTATGAGTTAGAACTAACTCAGCATTGGAGGATTGGGGAAAAAAAAAAAAAAAAAAAAAATCTCTTTGAGACATATTCTTCTGTATCTACTGTTAGGTTCAAGTGCAAACAAACTCACAACTTAAGAATACAAAGAGAAACCATAATCAGAAATATTTAGGCTATGGGAAGATTCCAGGGCAAAGTCTGTATAAAGAGACCTTTCCCAAAAGTATTTGTGACACAAATGCTGATGTTAGAAGTGTGTTCCTCTTCCCATCCCTCCAATCTTATGTTCAGTCCTACCCCTTTACACTATTTGCTCTGTCGTGGTAAGTCCAGAGCTTGTCACAACAGGCATTAAGCACAGGCAGCAGAAGCTGCCATGTGCAGCTGCTTCCACTTTGACCTGCTGTCAAAATGTTTCAAAATGCACTTGAATAGATTTCAAGAATTCACAGAAAATGCTCTCCCTCTGTTGCATTTGCCTAAGAACATGACCCTACACTAAAATTTTTAAGAGATGTTGAATCACTATGAATTATATGAAGTGTGAAAGATTATCTGGGGGAAGGGCACCAAGCAGCCCTCAGAGAAAAATAGTGAACAGCCTTCTTTAGGAAATGGAGCTTGATTTGCAGAGAGTTCTCATGCTGAGTGTGTGGGTGATATGCTTACTTAACATAAAATGAGCAGCAGGGCACCAGCACCAAGGAGGCCAGCTAAGCTCAATACACATCAGCATTTTGTAAGCTTAAAGAAGTCTGTTTAGTTTTCACTTTTAACTCTTGAGATCTATTATGCTTTTTTTGACCTTCCCAGTATCTTCTACACATAAGAGCAAAAGTTTATGATAAGCCCTGCTTTGGTTCCCTGAAGAAGAGACATCTCGTATAGAACCTCTAAGATGCATACCATCAAGTCAACTGTCCTAAATGCTGACTAGCTTGCCAATTCAAGTTTCTTCCTCCCCAGCCCTTCACTTTTTTCTTAGATTAAGTATTGGAGGCATGACGTCAGCATTGAGTTCAAACTCTCATTTCTACTTCACTAGAAAAGCCTGAACACTGTCAGTCTGCTGCAGCGAGAGCCACCAAATACAGTTACTATGCATGGGAGTGCAGCTTTCAAGAAGAAAAGCATCTTGTAGTAAAGTTCCATTTTCATGTTCGTTCAGCCAGCTCATAACTTTATCCACAAGCAGCCCAACAGGTTTAGCATGAAATGCATCTGCACGTGAGCAGAATTCTGTTAATTTTGTCAATTAACCAAGCAAACCTGAGAACTGCTTATAGAAGCTTATAGATCATGCAACAATTCTTATTTATTTGTCAGAATTGTTGCCATAGCTGTGGTGGAAGCCTTTTAAGTGTTTTTACTTTGAGCACCACAATAAAGATAAAATATCTTAGAGTTTTATCCCAACACACAACCTCCCTGCCACTCCTGTGTTTTCCTGGAACTAACCCAGGTCATTTCACATGACTTGTTTAGATTAATCAAAAAAATATTTTAAAGTATTGTATTTCTGGTCAACTATAGCAGATTTGATGACTACTGGAATGCTGCTTTTAAGCTATGATTAAGCATTGCATTTTATATTCATAGCCCCTCACCTTGTACCTTTCAGAATTGGTTGCTCATGCATGACTAGGCACATTTCCTAGCTCTGATTTCAAGGAATTTTGATCTTAAGAGAGACTTACCGGAATGGACTGGAGGTTGGAGTAGTACTTCTACCAGAAACTGGTGGTGTTCCAGGTTTAACATCAATGCCACCTCCAAAGGCCTTCAGGTCCATTTCTGATATCTGAAAAACACAGCAATTGACATGTTAATTCCAATTCAAAGAAAATTTATGTTTACTAAGTAACTGCTACTGGCTAACTCCTGCATAATGAAAGGGGACTTGTGGCTCATTTCACATATTTGGCCCTAAAAAAAAAAAATATATAAATGCATCAGGGTTAAAATTTCCTTCCCCAGCTCAGGTACTACATGAAAACATTTAGATATAATCCTGAAAAATGCTGAAGTGAAGAATGCCGTAATATAATGCAGTTCTATTAAAAAAACAAAAGCAGAGCAAAAAAAGAGCTGTCATTCATGCAAAACATGTCTAGACTCTAAGTGAATCAATGAATCTTGTACGTTATTTTGCAGATACACTCAACAGAATGAATTAGTCTCTGGAACAGTATCTTTCCATACATGACAATGAAGCATAATGGCAACAATAAATCAGTTCAAAGTGAGGGGCTATTTTAAGTTGACTTTCTCTAGCAGGAACATGATGGAACCCTTAACATAGGGCAGGAACATCACCTAAGGCCATAATCCCACTGCAGCTGGTCTTCATTTCTTGTTGAAATGAGTTATTTTCCAACAACTGTATCACAGAATCATAGAATGGTTTGAGTTTGAAGGGATCTTAAAGATCACCTAGTTTCAATCCCCCTGCTATGGCAGGGACACCTTCCACTAGACCGGGTTGCTCAAAGCCCCACCCAACCTAGTCTTGAACACATCCAGTGTTGGGGCATCTACAGTCTCCCTGGGCAACCTATTCCAGTATCTCACCACCCTCATAGTGAAAAACTTCTTTCTCATTTCTAATCTACATCTTTCCTCTTCAAGTTTAAAGCCATTACTCCTCATCCTATCACTACAAACCCTCATTAAAAGTCCCTCCAGTTTTCTTGTAGGTCCTAAGAAACACACTGCTGCTTGGAAGACGGGCTCAAAAATTAGAAAGGTGAAAAGGTTTGGCCAGATCCTGTGAAGTTTGAAAACTGCATCGTATAAAAATCACCACAACTCTGGTGGGTGACAGGATGAAAACCCCATCTAGATGATCTGTAATTCCTGTTGCCATTACTGTCCAAGATATGTCCACACCTGAGGAGATTTTTCTTATCACAGCTGTAAATCATTGGGACAGCAGGGTCATTTTTATACTCAAAGCACCCTGAGCCCTAGGTCATAAGGATTTCAAGTGCAGCTCCACAGCCAGATGACTCCCTACACTGGGGAAAGACCTTGCTGTATCTGACCAAAAGCTTAGCTGTGTTCATGTCCAGCATTAACACCCACTGCTCACCTGAGAGTATGCTGCAACTGCCTTGTGCCGCACACTATCTGAAAATCCCAGGTGCCTGTGAATTTGTGATTGCATCTAAGATAAGAGATCTTGTGATTGGAAGCCAGCTCCACGCATTCCCTCATTAGCAATTAACACAGCAGCTCCAGATAAAGGAGAGGAGAGAATTCCCTCCTAAGTATTCAAGCTTCTTGCACTATTTCAGTGTTATCTCCCTACTGGAGCTGTCACTCAAGGAGAGGGTTTTTTTGTTTTTTAAACACATCAACAGCCCTGCCTTGCTTACAACGCTAAGTTCTCAATTTGCACCTTGGTGTGCTATTCAGAAAAGCAGGCAACAGTAGCATTAGTAGAGTTTAATTCTGGTTTAAGGTCACAGCTGATATAGAGCCCAATGAAACCCCTAAATCTTCAGTCTGTTGCACTAGAAAGACTTGATTCCATACAGCTGATACCAGCATGAGACCAGAATCAAAGCAACAAGCACATGCATGACCAGAATCGGAAACGAGCCCTGACAGTGTTGTTGTGTTTGCCTGATGTTCTAACAATGGTTCTGTACTATTTTCTGCATGGTTTGTACATGAAATATCCCACTGGTCCACAAAGTCACTATTAAACTAGGTATGCCAACAATGCAAATGGACTAGTATCAAGTCAGCTACAAAAACTCAGTGAAATCTTTACAAAATGCACAGACCCAGTCACTAATGAACTAACCTTGACTGGCTTTTCTACCTTCCCCTCCCTACCTTTCAAAGCCAAAGCAGATTTTTAGATGCAAGAGTCAATGTGGGCTGCTGTGCTGGCTCTATAGAGAAGCATACAGATGTGTTTTTTATTTTCTGTACTTTAGAGCTGCCAATATTGTTACCTTTCCAGTTGCAGCAATCATGCTGTGTTGAGTTCCTGCTGGGATTAATCCTCTGAAAGGCTGGGTTACTTGTGCAGGTCTGCTTAGATTTTGAGCCTGTGCTTGTGGTGGTGTGTGCTGTAGTGGTGGTTGTAAAGACTGGGGTAGGGCAATAAGTGGCTGTGCTGTGGATCCAAAGTTGGGCAAAGAAATTTGTGATCCTGGCAAAGGTACTGTCACCTGGAAAAAAAAAAAAAGTACAAAATCACCAGTAACATATACACAAGGGACATTATTTAACATTTTTTACTAGCTCTATGATTTCAGCTATATTCAAGTCAAATGAGTTCACACATTTACCCAGAGAGATGCAAGCAAATATGTGAATTTGTTTAGCCTGTCTTTATAATAACTTCTAATGGCATCTGGGTCTTTGTTTTTCAGAAAAAAATTGCATGCTAGCTCCTAACTCCAACATCTTCATATAACGAAATAATGTTGAATGAAGTAAATTTAATTCAATTCTGAGAAGAAAAGTAGAAAGAAACAATCAGTTGGAGGGTGGATGGGGTTATTTACTTCAAATAATTTTGGTCATAAGGACACTATTTAGGATGAAAACTAGACTTCAGTTTCCAGGAGTCCTAACAGCCAATAGTTCAAACTTAAAAATAAATAAATAAATAAACCCCTTAAACCACGGCCCCTCCCTTGCTTGAACTAACAGGGAGTGCTGTGGGCTAAAATCACCACAGAATAGTGGTGATAAACGTGAAAATAGCACAAGCAGCAAACTGACTGGCAGGAGTTACTGACATTCCTAGCCTGACCATTAATTCACAACCTGCAAATTTATATTCTGAATATAACTAGAAGAATAATATGATATTCCCCAGATGTGAAAGACTTACTAGAATTACGCTTTAAAGGATAACAGGTTAGAAGTATAGAGACAGCTAAGCTTCGATACATTAAAAGCACTAAGCCTTCTAAAAGGTCCTTAAAAGTGTATGCTCGATTTCCAACAGACGAGATACAATTTTTTAAGACTCTTCTAGATTTCTGTCTTGGCAACTTCTCATGTGTGTGAAGTAGGCTATTATAATAAACCAGTTCAACATAACCTTTTTTTAAAAAAAGCCCACTAGATAGCATCCTGTAAATATGACAGAATGCTTGCACACAGCACATTAACAGTTCTTCCACAAAATACTTCAAAAAACTTAAATTCATTGGAGTTATTTTACAAACCTCCTAATGTAGGTTACTGCTTACTGACTTGGCTGTCCTGTTTCCCTGTATGATCACCTATCTGCTGACTTCTCATTTGTTTGATATTGTTGACATACATAGCAGTGATGAGGTTTCATCTCAGTGAGATCTGGTGTTAACAACTAGGCTGCACTGAGAACATGGAGTTTGTCTCTCTCTTCACCATCTCTGAGACCTGCCCCCATAAAGCCAGCATACGCCTCGATCAATTAACAACATCACTGTGCCAACTCTATCTTTGTCTGTAACTGTAAAATCAACTACTTAAGGATGCCAGAGACAGTCAACATGAACTTGTAGGATCTCCAGCTTCTCCACAATTCAGTTTTTCAGTGCTGCTGCAGTAGCTCTCCTTTGCTATCAATTTTCAATTCCTGCATTTCGGAAGAACTAAAGATCGTCTCTTCCCTCAACCTCCACCCCACAAAAAACATCAACAACATGCTTTTAAGAAGAATACAATTTAGGAAATTTACCATGCCATAGTTTACCTGCTGGAGAGCACTGGGAGACTGTGCAGTGTTATAGAAATTGCTCTGACCAGGCTGTTGAACTTGCCCAGAGTACAGATTTGAAGCCTGAGTGAGTGTAGCTCTGGCCTAGAAAGAGTGAAAGACACCATTACATTAAGAATACTTAGGAGAGCAGTTCTGAGAGAGCACAGCATTCTGTACTTCAACTAGTACAGTAGAAACCACAGCACAGGAAGCTGGCAGAGATTAGGCTAATGTACCTCTACAAAATTAAAAGAACATTCTCTTCCAAGAATCTTAGGTTGCCTTCCACTCTGACTACTGTGTAATTATTACAGAGGTGGGCTTATCCCAAGCTGAGCAATACTTGATTTATTATTGCATTACCTGCATCAAACCATTGCAGAAGTTTTACATTTTGGAGCATTTCCTACCTGGAGAATGTGTGTATCAATAAGCTGAGAGCCTCCCAGTCCTGAAGCTTGACCAAGTTGATGTTCGTATAAGATTGGAATAGGTTGTGTATTAGAAGTCTGTTGAAATGCCAGGCTTGACTGTGCCTTTGCAAGCTCCTGGTGTTGTACAGCTGGGAAGTTGTGTAAGGCTGTACCAGATAGAACTACTGGTGAAGGCTGAGACAAACCACTCTGCATAAAAGTTTGCTGGGATCTGCAAGAGATTGATGCATAAAAATGCAGACAGAGGTCAACAATGAGCCACGACAAATTAAGAACACAAGTTATATATTAATTAAAATGCTTCGCTCTATTGAACAGATTTTTACCTGAGAAAGGTAGATTTTTCTACTTTGCACACAACAAAATAATAGATGCTACTAAAGGCCACAGGAAAAAATGACTAGGCTTTTTATTTAAATCTTAAAGCACACTTAGCTATTTAGAGGTGCATGCTAAAATAGTTTTTGCATAACTTAACTGTAGCATACAGAAGCTATCAGTTCTTAGCTCCTGTGCTACAAGGCAGGATGGTGGGGAAGCACCACATGTGAGTAGTTCCACTTAAGTCATAAAGTAAACTGCTTTGTTCTCTTGACTTCACAGATCTCCACAGTTCAACTTTGAATACTTACAATTTAGATCACTGGATACTGACAATCACGACTTTCAAACTATGTTTTGGCTTCAAGTAGTAACACAGACACCACAGCCTTTAGTTGTAACTACTCAATCCCCTTGTCACCAGCATGTGGGAGCTGCTGTTTGTTTAAAAAACAAAGGCCAAAACCAATACAGCAAAGCACCACAGACAGGTTGTTTTAGTCCATCAAAAGTATTTATCCAAACATATGCATTAAGAGCCTGCTGAATAGCTACCTTCAGACTGAAAAATTGGGAGTTTTAAATAAAGGGCTTTTCAGCTCAGAGGAGAGTAATTTTGTTGTAAAAACACATTAAATAAGCATTTATTTATTTCACTTTCTCACTCCGTCAATATGTACTAACATAGCACTGGTCCTGCTAATCTGTTAGTGCACAGGCTGTGTGCTTGCTGAACAGAACACCCAGGTTAGCTTTGTTCTGTTGCAAAACATTCTTATAGTTGCATTCTGAGCACTGGAGAAACTTGTCCAGAATGTATGCAGAAGACTGTCTTCAATGTAGCCAAAAACATATTCACAAGCTTTTGTGTAGTTGTTTTGTTGTTTTATTTAAACTGGTAACCTGTACATCTCAGAGCTTATCCTCCTCTGCACCTTTAAAGATGAGGGAAGAGTATTCATATCTTACGAAGAGCACAACCCAAAACTCCATTAATACCGGGTGTGTGCATGACCAGATCAGCCAGAAGCATTTATTTAATCTGGATCACATGACAGGCTGATTGTGTTTCTGCAACCAGCCCATTGTTTGCAACAGTTTTTGTCAGCTATGGCAGGAAAAGCAATATTTGGTCCAACCAAGTCAGCCAAGCACAAGGTCAGGATACACAGAGAGTTAAAACTTTGTGGCTTCAGTCTTCCACATTGCAACAAGCAGGTTTTTCTACAGCACACACAAAACTCTGTGAATACATTTCCAAAAGAAACTTTCTCTAAGTGCAACTACAAGAATCTGTCAGAATTATACTACTGTGAATCAGTTTTGATAGGAACTGCAAGAAAGCTTTGAAAAGGCTAACAGTGGAACTTTGTCTGGCTATCAATGCCATTTGAGAGACACTGGCCTTCCTGTTGGCTTTGGCAGCAAACAGAAAATACTTATTCTAAAACTTATCTTGCCATCTCTGCGCATCTCAAGTAAGTTTCTACCACCTATGGGGTTCAAACCAGGATTTCAAAGTGTTTCAAGACTCCAATGTTGGTCTGATTAGAAAGTAACGAATTACTCAATTAAAGGGTCAGACTCCTCTCTTTCTGTATGAAAGACTGAGTTTTTCAGCATTTTAGCCTAGATTCCTAAAGATACAAATATCACACATGATTTTTGAACCCACAATTTCACAACTACATCTACAAATGCAGACCAGCCAGACTGTTCACATACAGAGTTCTCAGCCAAACAGATGAAAGATTTTGAGGATGACAGAAAGGCAGCTATTGAGCACAGAGCATAATTCTGCAAGGGAAGCAAGTTCTAGAAATTGGGCCACTCAAAAAACAAAGTGTGCATATGCTACCTACCTGTAAGGTTGTAAGGAGGAGTTAAACAACTCCTGAGCTTGTGAAACAGCTGGTGCTGCTCCTAAACTTAGCTGAGCTTGATGCTGTCCTTGCAGAGGCGCATAGATGGGGATAGGAATCTGCTGGACTGAAGCAGGCTGCATAAAAAAGAAACCATTAAACATTCAAGGACAAAAGTCATGTAGAAAAGCTATAAGTGTGTGCCAGGCGTTATGTAGCGTGATAAAAAGTAAAGAATCTCAAATCTCAAGGGTGCATGCAGAGCTGATATTGCTCTCGTTCCCAAAAATTACTTTCTCATTGAATTTTGCACTCTTTCTTGCAAATAACCAGCAGAAACTGAATGAATCCTTTAGACTTGCACATAAAACAATTGCACAAGATTGCACACAATCTTGTACTACAGAAGTTGAATAAGCCTGCACTTACATGGCCACAAAACATCTCCTGTGAACATGTAATTTTTAGATAAAGTATATTTGTGAGTGAAAGCTTATTGTCTCAACTTTCGTGACAAATGTTTTCATTCCTGGGAACAGTAAAGATTAAACACCACCTGCAAGCACCAGAATGAAATGGCAAGGGCAGGCATGACCTCATTTTTGCAGAATACTTAGCCCTGTTCTCCCCTGCCCCCATTAGCTCACTAGTAGAGCTTTAAAGGCAATATGGACAGGGAGGGGAAAAATACAAGGGAAATCCCCGATTACCTGAGAAAGTCCCGGTTGAAAGCCTTGCTGTTGGGCCAGAGAAGGTGGTGCCAAACGTGCATGTTGGGTATTGAATAAATGACTTGTATCCATATAAAATGCTGGGATTTGAGCTGCAGTACCTCAGGAAGAGCAATACAATTAGTACCTGATTCCAAATCTCCCTGCTAGAAAAGTTTTTATCAAGAGTTAGAAATGCAGCCCGTCAGTACTTCTCAGTGTGACATCCACCAGAGACTGGGAGAAGAAACAAAACAGAAGAGCTGGGTGCCTGACCAGCTTTGGTATCTTTCCAATTTACCTCCAGAATCTGTCAGTCTTGTATATGCATCTTTAGCCCCATCCAGTTCTTGGGGGATATGCAACAGATTCTGGCCAAAACAGGTGTTTGGGTGAAGGAAGGGGAAGTACATGCTTTACTGTCATGTAATTTAGGTTAACTATATGTAGAATATTCTTTAAAGGAAAATGTCATGATTCTAAAACCATTGTAGCAATTTAAGAACAAAGCAAAGACTATGTCATTCTTGGCCTTAAACAGTGATTTAAAATTCTGCACCAGAAAAATGGCACATCAAAAGATTCAAACTTATTTTCCTCAACAAGCTAACACAGCACTATCTTTACACCTATTGATACGAATTTGCATGTTTCGAGTAAGACACAATTAATGAATGTTTGCTTACAGAATGCTCCCCATCACTCTGTCTTTACTGCAGATAAAACCAGAACTGAATTTAACTTTCCAGCTTCAGAACTCCAGAAAAGCAGACTCATGGCTTGTCAGCCACAAACATTATTACCTGCTGCAGACTGAGACACATAGACCTGGGGACTTTGCTGTTGCTGGGCAATGAGGGATGGCATGCAGCTCAGCTGGGAAAAGTGACTGGCAGAAGCTAGGCTGCTTGTCTGCAACTGCTGTGGTTTCACTTTACATATATTAGGGGGGTCTGAGGTGCTTGCAGTCTTCGTACTCAGCGAGGACGTTGTGTATGTTCCAGCTCCTAAGAGGACAGAAGCAAGTGATACATCATAAAACAGCTGAAGATATTTCAAAGCCTCATCTTTCAGTGGTCAAAGTTTTGGGACAGCTATGCAAGCACAGTCACAACTGGTAAAGAACGCTGAAACTTAATACAGCTGTTTCCTTCAATGTAAGACAGACAGGGATGACAATTCTGTTAAGTTCACTATAGGAAGTGCTGCAACCATAATACATCTCCCTTCTTGAGTATAGAAGCATATAAAAATATTGAAGTAGACATCTTGGCTAGTTATGCAATGAAATATTGCAACCTATGGTGGTTGTGCCTCTCATGGCTGAGAGCCAGGCTGCTGTGAAAGGTCTTTTTCAAGCACTTCAAGTATTATTTGTGCATACATTTTAATATTCCAAGGTGCGAAGAATTAACCAGGTATAGCATCTTTTGTCTGCTACAAAGAACCAAAGTGGAAAGCAGCATTGTGTTTGTGAAGAGCTGCTGGACATCTGCTCTGCCTAGTGCAAAGGGGTTTTGGTATGAGCTGTTGAAGCTTTGACTCCAAAAGCAAGAGTAAGACTGAAATTAGCTGGCTATCAGAACTACCATCGTCTCCAAAATCTACTTGCTTGCCTTTGTTCAGCTAACAAAATGAAACCAATAAGGCAGCCAAAAGAAGTTTATATCTCTTCTTTCAAGTTCATATAAGAAGCATAGGCAGAGAGATGTTGTCTTAATATTCTTTTCAGCTGACTGAAGCGAAACAAGTGAAGTATCTACTTGTTAATTAAAAGGTATCTGGGAAGCTGCTGTTCAGATCTGACATTTCACACTAGCATAAAACTTCTGTTAGCTTTGCATTAAACATATTTCCAAACAGAATCTAGTATCTTGAATAATGAATAATACAACAGGGTACTACAATCTTGACACATAGTACCTGATAGTGAAGTTGTCGGTGTAACAGAGGCCACAGGAATGGGAGGCATCGATGCACTAGAGAAAGAGCTGTAAGTACCACTGCTCGGCCCAGTGTTGTTGCTGCTACTGCCACTGCCACCAGTGATGGGAGATGCTGCTGAGGTCACTGGTGAACTCTTCTCCCCCATGTTTGGGGAATTCTCCCACGCTTTGCGTGCAGACTCCATCTATTCAAAAGAAAACAAAATTTCCTCATTATTAGGAAGTTTTAACTAGTCAAACAGTTTTCCTTTTAACAGTTCCTTTTAGTTCAAAAGGCAACTCAGGCTTCATGCGAGCCTCTTTTTAAAAGTCACCATAATCGTGCAACTCTGTTCATGCAAAAAGCATACAGCCTTAAGTTGGAGCTTCTGATCTGTTCTAACTGCACACGTGCACAGTTCATCTTAACATTCAATGCTCAAAAGAGAATTCGCTCACACTCATTTGGCTTGGTTTTGTTTGACATCAAGAGCAAAAGAAAGGTAAAAGAAAATAATCTAAATATTTCTAAGTCCTTTACTTACAAGTTATTTGGGCCACTTAAATGAAACAGCCCTTTGCTTCCTTGGTAAATCATCCACTCTGAGTGGCCACCAAAAATATCTAATGCACATTTCAGTAAACATTAAGAATAGTCAAGTTTAAATTTTCAAAGCAACTACTGTTCAAGAAGCAATGACAAGCTGACGTAGCTTGTGTGCACTTCTTGACATTAATGCTAAAAATGCTTCACACTCCTCTACTTCTATTAGAATTATGAGTTAAGTTTTGTACAGCAAGGAAGATGAAATTTCAATTTAAGTATTTTATACACAATTATCTTTCCACAAAAATAGAAAGAACTACTGCTTTACTGCACCCAATAACAATCTAATTATCGCTACATTAGACACACACTAACTCTGAACCAAGACACTTCTGAGGGACTACTGAAAATCTGCTTGTTCAGACACATTCACTAATTTAAAGGCTCAAACAGTCCACGGATTCCTCTACAACCTTCAGCTGTTCCCACTCGAAAAAGATTTAGCTAGAGCTGAATGCCATAGACTGAAATCGCTTGTCTGGTGACTGTAAGCTTCTTAAGGCCAGGTGCTGTCTTTAATAGTATATGTAAAGGTGCAAATACATACTCACCAACAAATCTGACCTCACTGCCTGGGTCAACAGAGATCCCTAACTGGGACTTGCAGTCTCCGAAAGTCATACTTTCAACCTGGTCTGTTATACATGAATTTAACACGGTCTGGACAGACCAAGCATGACTTAATTTATCTAGATGCTTCAGAAGTGATCAAAATGCAAGGAAATATCGAAAGAAGGGGGTAACAGGTGATTGATACACACCCATGTGGAAAGTGGAGTTCTACATTCCTCAAGAGAGGAAAGGGGAAAGAGGGAAACTTTGGTCCACACTAAATAATTCGAAGCTAAGTTACCTATTTTCATTTTTGAGACTATCTTCCCCAGTAATAATTCTCAGTTTCTCCTCCACGAAAAATTTTCCTCCAAATTGTTTCTGATTCTTGCAGACAGGACAAACTTCAACATTTATTATTAATCTGTTGGAAAGGATTTTGCTTAAGGTGGAGTATAGTTAAGACTACAAGCTGCTTTCTGAACACCACAGGCTCTGGTAAGACAGGGTAACTGTCTAGTACTGCATTGGTGTTAAGAGAAAGTGAAGTACCCCCCATGACTGCCAGAATAGAGAAGGTGTAGAAGTTTCTACTATGTTCAATGAGTTTCATGATGTCCTGGAGAAACTACCAATAGCAAAAGCTACAGTCTACATACTGCATTTTGTCTTTCATTTTCAAATTTTCAATAAAGGGGGTGTAACATGAGTACTGAATTTTCTAACAGCTTTGCTTTCAGAGAGCTCCTTAACAATCTTTAACTTCTTAAACCAGAAAAAAGATGCAGAAGAGACTGGTACTCTAGGAGTGCCTATGCAGCACCACCTACAGGCCACATTATGAAGGAGTAAGAGGCTCTAAGTTAAGTGAGGCTGGGGAAAGTGCTGTAACTTCACTGCTCAGTTATGAAAAGAGTGCAATTTGGAGACCATGGTTGCTTGAGATTTCTCTGAGGCCTCCACATTGCAGTAATGATCCAGTACACATTATCCAAAAATTAACTGGAGACAAATATCCATGTGCACATCCTTAAGTATATCAAAGTTTAAGTGATCAGAAAGTCAAAATCTGGACCAGATGCCTACACAGAAATTCTAGGTGGAACCTCAGGACATGGAAGAGGACCAGGCAGCTCAATTTAAGATTGCTTTGGACTTTCTTCTGCTCAGCTCCTTACCTACTAATAGCCCTATCAGCTAAGACCTTAAGAGGATGTCTGCCCTAAAAGGGTCTTTAGCAAAGTTACTCCAGGGAAACAAGAGATCTCAACAAGCCTACCCACACAAGCACCTTATATCTACACCCTGGCAGAATGATGTCAAGTACTGGGAGCAACTGTGGCTGAGTTCCCCCGCCAAGTCTCCTCACAGACAGCTCTCTGTGATAGTGGACAGAGGAAAGATGAGGCGCAAGGATTGTTCCTTTATGGAGGCAGAGCCTGGAGATTTTGCTCTTAAGAGAAGGAAATCAATGTTTTCCTCTCTGATGCTCCAGAAGAAGCAAGGATAATATTCAAAAGGATGACAAAGAGCAGTTCTGTTCTGTCTGGACCAGAAGGCCTGTTGTGCAAGTCAGTCTCAGTGTGTGCTTCAAAACAAGCTTGTTGCCTTCAGCATTTGCAAAAGGAAGGTAGAGTTTCAGTGGCTGGAATACAGAAAGAGACAAAGCTGCTTCCAAATTTCAGTCATTTCTTCAATATAGCCTCAAAACATGGATCTCTGACATCATTAGCAGACATCCAAGATCTATCATCCACTGAGAAAGCAACCAAGTTACCAACCCCAGAACCGCAGAAAAAAAACCTGCAGGATGAATGACACAAGCACTACAGTTTGCTTTGTAACTGAGTGGCGTCACATTCTTTGCAGCATTGTGCTACAGTAACATTCCTACCTGTATTACTGATGAATCAGATATCCAGCTGCTAAACAGAAACTGCTACTTTAGAAAAGTGCTTTCAGGCACCAGAAAGTCAGATTATGGTAACTTAATTACACATAAAGCAACAGAAAACTAGATTTTTGTTAAATGACTTGTGCCTCTCCAGCCCTCTCCCCATTTTTGCTGATCTATTAATAGTTTTAAATTGATGCTTCATTTTTTTTCAGAAAATAAAGTGTTAACAAAAGAAAAGCAAAGATTCAACAAGAGATTGTTAATAACTACCATCTGTAGAGAATGTGAGCAAGCAGCTGTCAAACCATGCCAGAGAAAGTCTCACTGGGATTGACAAGCAAGTTTCTCCAAAGTGTTAGTTCTGCATCCAAATATTCTTTAAAAAAAAAATAATTACAGAAACTAAGTTCAAACATCACTCTTCCTTAATACTAGAAGCAGCAACAATATTTCTACTGGTTCAGTCACCTGCCAACACAATCACAAAGCAGATCTAGGACATCAAAAAAAAAAAAAAAAAAAACCAAAAAACTTCTAAAGATACAGTAAGCAAAGCTAGAGCCCAACTCTATTGTTAGCGAGTTATACAATGCACACAGTCCAAAATCCAACAAAATGGGAAAACACCATTCAAAATACTCTACACGCTTGCTCTACACTGGAAAGCAGAAAACAGAACATTTCTAACAACAGAACATGTTCTGACTAGCTGATCAAACTGCCCTTCAAAGACACCAACACATCATCTACATTTCATTATTTAGAACTTAGCCATCCAACTCAAAACCACATTATCACTGCACCAAAATCTTACAGCTAAGAAATCAAGCTCAGCTTACCAAGAAACTCCTTATAGCCTTTAACACTAAACCAGGCAACTTACTTTAAGCTAAGCTCTCAAAAAACCTCAGCCAGATTCTAATGGTTTGTCACAAACGCTATGGTACAATGCTAAAACGCTAGGATCTTTATCTTCAGGGCAGTGGGAGCCAAGATTGGTTGAGATGCCAAGTGTTAATGCAAAACAGGGTTAGAGTTTTATAATTAAAATGCATCCTTTGATAGAGTCCTGTGTTTCAGCCATCCGTTTATATGCAAAAGCAGTTCAGCAGAGGAAACAAAGGAAGGCTCTAAAAAAAAAAAAAAAAGGTTCACCAGCAAGTTCTCCATTAACTTTTTCCCCTGCATGCAAGAAAATGACCCTTAGAGGGATGTGGTACATACCTTGAGGGTGAGGTCGACGGTAGCGGGAGAAACTGGAGTTAGGCTGGAGCTCTGTTGTAGAGTCTCCCTCCTAGGGAGGGGAAGGGTGTGGGGCAGGGGCACCTGAAAGGCAGGCAACACACATCACATTCTAACTACGTCTACTACAAAAGCCCCAAAAAAGCAAAGCTCAAGCTTTAAGTGAGCTACAATTTCTTCATGGCTTGAGCATTTGGCAGGGAGATTTTCATAAAATAAGGTAAAAATCTGGTAAGTGGGGAAAGGCCATTCAGCAGGTGCTGAGATTCTTCTCATCTCTCTTTAAGAGGCTGAAGACTGAAGTTCTAAAGTGTCCATGTCTTCTGCATAAACAAATACCAATTTTCTGCTTTGGAATTTACTTTAAAGCATCATTTCAATTTACTGATATGCAGAAATTCTTCCCAAGCCAAGTTTGTCCCCTTTTGTACCAATACAGTACAGGGGGCTTCATGACCTTGAGTTCTGAGATGCAGTTCCTGAAAAGAGGAAGTTATAAAACCTCCAAAGTCACAGGACCATGAAACAAATCAGAACAGATTTGCCATCCAATAACTGACTTCAGTTATTTTCTCTTTCAAAAGATGAAATATGTGAAACTTAAGGAAATAAACTTGACATAATGCTATGCTATCTTTGCCTAAGAAAACACTGACGGATTTCCTAGAAGTTTTAAATGAAACGTATCAAAAATACTGCAGTGGCCAGTCTACTACTTCTAACCATTATTTTCTCCATTCAAAGCACAGCTAATGGACTTCCACTAGATGAGATAAAGCTAATTCAAAAGACACAGATAACGAAGCTTTGAAGCAGATGATAGCACAGCTCCTTTATGGCCAGGAGCTCCTATTTTCTGTGTTGGAAATCCAATGCCAACAAGCCACGGAGGAGCATACACTAATATCGTTAACACAAAAGAATTCAGCCTTCCACACTAACCACCAAAGGCACAAACCAAAACACCACCAAAAAATCCAGCAGAAAAGACAGTTCAACTAGTATGGCTTCACAACTGCACACAAGGATGCTGCAGTAAGCTGAAAAGCATTTTTTTTGTCGAATTCACATCTTTGTAAAAACCTGAGATCCTACTGTATGAGTCTCCTCCCCAATCAACAAGTGACTCAACTCTGAGTCAATTCTATTTCTGCTACTCAAACAACAAATATCACAAGATCCAAGTTCTCTGACATCCCAGCACAATCAAGACAAACTTAATTTCACTACAAGTCACAACCCAGCTGGTCCTCTCAATCACTACACCACACTGGCAGAGTCAGAATCACTGTCTTTAAGGTCTGCAAACATCTCATCTCTGTAGCAATTGAACCACTGAAAGCTTCTTGTCTGTTTTCAGGAACCATTAATCTGCTCCCTTCAAATGCAGTTGCTGTGATTTCAGGCTACAGTTTAAAATTGCTTGGTCTGTAAAACCTTTTCCTCAAACTTGCCTACAGAGCTTTGCTACTGGTACCAGGTTCAAGTTTTCAACCACTGCTGAGAGCACACTCCCTCATTATGCCTCTCTGCTTTTTGAGAATTGTCCCTGGAAACATCTTCACCACCTTCTGTGCTCTTCAGCTCATTGTGGCCATTCAAAAGACAAGAAAATACATAAGAATTCCAGAATTGACACTTATCAAACAAAATTTCCTGAGTAAGATTACTGGATAAGGCACAGCTAGTTAACATGAAAGAAACCCTAGTCACTTGTTTACTGAAGGCACTATTTTGTGCTTTAAAGCAGTGTGAAAATATTTTCTTGTCTTCAAAGTCAAGATGACCACTGCAATAGACTTACGTTCGTCACCAAAGTCTCCTCCATTTTTGTAGTGCTAGTAGCCACTGTGTTAGGATGAGAAGAAGGTGTAGTGTAATCTGTTACAGACTCCTGTGAAGAAAAATAATTCCATTAAAATATCTCCCTTACCTGAATTAGATTTCAATTTTTGAACAGATGTCAGCCTTTCTACAGGAGGAGTTCACCAAGCAACAAAAGATTAGAATTTCACACCATTTTTTTCTTAGAAGGCATGTCCAGCAATCCTTATTGCTGAATTGCTACTGAGGTCAGAATAACTCTTGGGGAGATTAGAGTTTGTCTCATGACCTCACAACAAACATCTGGAAACAAGTCAAAATATAGCCTGTAAAGCAAGAACATACAGAGCTATGTACTGCCTGGGCAGTAGACATATGGAACGGTGGTGGTGTAACCAATTATCATTTGTCATTCAAGATGCTTCAGCCACCTGTAGGCATTTTTAGCCTATTTAAAAAGTAAAATATATTAGCTGAAAGCTTTCTGTGGTTTTAAACAAATACAGAAATTTCTTGGGTAAATCTATAATAAGTAAGGCCCTCCAGATTAAAGAAGAACCCACAGGGATGGCTGCAATTTGCCAATCAGTTTTCTTTAAGCCTTGTCTCTCAAAGTCACAAGACTCAGTTTCCCTGGATGGTGAAGCTGCCTCTTCATTTCTGCACTGGACAGTGATTTCAAGGAAGAAAAGGGTTGAAGTTTCCAGTCTACCCACAGCCTTTCCTCGAAGCTTATTTGTCACAGACAAGTGGACCTTAATGTGCTCAATGAACAAGGTCCACTTTGATGGACCAAGCTGTAGCCAGCGACTTGCAGCTGTAGGTACAAACTGGCCAAAGTGTCTCATTGATAACACCACCAGCTCTCTACAGAACGACCTACAATGAACAAAGGCGGCACAGGTATATCTGCGAAGCCATGCTGAGCACTGTTTTTTACTTCTTGCCACTGGATATCTACTGAGTGCATTCTGGATAGGCAAGAGCTGTTATCAGAACCTGACCCACAGACTTTGTTAGATAAATGACGTGACTCTGAATTAGCCAAGATCCACTCTCTAGCAAGCACTGCAAACTCCAAAGTTTTACATGCTTGAAGCCCAGAAAAGGCTCTATCATTTTTACAGAACCAAACATCAAGAAGGAACTGAAAGACAAATCAGCAGTAGGACTGCTGATGAGTGCCTGGACTTGTCAACACAATGATTCCGAAGGCACAAACCACATAATGTTTTTTTAATTGCACCCAACCAGTATGATAAGCTATTAAAGTGCACACCCAATTTACTCCTCAAGCCTATGGCAATGTCTCCTAAAAGAGCAATTAAAGCATCAAGATACACCCTTATCTACAAGAAGGGTCCCAAGGAGGATCCAGGTAATTATAGACCCATTAGCCTTATGTCTATCCCTGGGAAAGTTATAGAGCAAATCCTCCTGGGGACT
>VYZX01030355.1:37235-58837 GCA_013401335.1 Brachypteracias leptosomus
TTCCCTTACATTAGACAGTTTAAAGACTCATCTTGACAGGGTGCTGAGCCATCTCATTTAAACTGTATTTTTCTATCTTGAAAGGTTGGACTAGATGATCCTTGAGGTCCCTTCCAACCTGGCATTCTATGATTCTATGAAGATACTAACTGGCAAATAACAAAGAATCTTCATTAAAAAGATGAGCTAATTTTGGTAAAAGACAAGGATAACAAGCTAAACCATGATGGGACTAGAGAGGATGTGATGTGCACATGGACTTATTTTTGTATTTACAAAGAACACAGAGAACTATTTTCTCCACTTAGTTATTTCCTTTACTTGTTCAACTGGTGAAGTTCAGATACATGATGCTTCCCACAGTCTGAAATACCAATATGCAAGTTGAACATTTATATTTGATTCCAATAGGCAAACCCTAACTTGGGTAGAACGAGGCAAGCAAACAAGGCTGCTTAAATCACAAGGTCCTTCTAATGAAGTTATTAACTGTCTTGGTTTTTTAAGATGCTTTACTGCATAAGAAAGAGGAAGTTTCTAATATAACATTATTAAAATTTCTTCAAGGTTTGGATGCAAATTTTACAAGGTCTCAGCACTAAAATTCCTTACAAAAGAAATTAGATCAAGACTCGCCAGCTTTCTCACTTTGGAAACTAACAGTAAAAAAATGGTTTTTCACTGGAATTAAAACCAAAACACTGTACCAACTCTGGTGCCCTTAGAAATACATGAATCATCCTATAAGGATGAGTTACATGCTGAACACACAGATAAAACAATGCCTTAGCCGTAAGAATGCTACTCCATCAACTGTAAGTTTACCACTATCCTTCATTTACTTGTATGTTAATTCTAGGAATCTCTGCTAGCTATGGCTTATCACCATAAACTTTAGTAATTCAATTAAAGTGATTCTCCAGAAATACTAGCAAGAGGAAGAGGTTGTACATGAGTTTTTTGATTTAGTTACAGGTTATTTATCCCAGAATGAAAAGAAAAGGTAATTTCTTTTTTTATAACTGCTTTGCCCAAAAAGAAGAGATCACAAAACTTGAAGCGACTTTATGAACAAAAGGACACGGCAGACCTCAGAGCTGACCTTGCTAGGAAAGATCAGGGTACTATATTGGATTAATTGGCTATTTGATTTGTTCCTGATTTACATAAATCACCCAAACCAGACAGCTTGTCAGATACTCAAAATTTATTCTCAAGTACAGCCTGCATCTTTTTAGACATCACCTCTGTAAGACACGGCTGTCACCAGCTACCTGTGTGAACATTTCACTGCAATGTCCACAACCAGAATTGATTGTGCCTGTGATCTGAAAGCTTCAAAAGCTTTAGAGATGGTAGAGTGGGGAAAGGCAACGGGTAAGGGGTTCTACCCAATTTGGAGACTTACACATCAGATTGCCTTTACTCCAAAAATACTGCAACACCCAAAGAAACAGCTGCAATCACTCTGAAGCATCATCTTATGTTCTAAACTTGATATGAGTTGATTATACAGTTTCTAAGATAAACAGTCTTGTTTGATTAAATGCACATGCTCTTATTAAGATGTTGATTTTGGGATGGATGGGGTACACTTACAGAGCTTCTGCTTCTGGAGGACGACAGCTGGCATGGCTTTCAGACATTTAAATCAAACACACTAAAGAGTGTGCCTCCCTGGAAACTAAGCAGGTGTCTCTGGCAAGGATGTTAGAGTATCAAAAGAGAAATCATTTAGGTTTGCTAAAACTTCAACATCTGACATTGCAACAAGAGATTAAAGATGTCATAATTTCTTCCCTCATCAATGAGCAATGGAGAGAGTACGAAGATGAGATAAAGCACTTGTGATAGAAATCAGCAGAGGAACTCCAAGGCCAGAGCACTACTTGAACTAATTTGAAAAGCCACTTTAAAAAGTAGCAAGACTGGTTTATTCCTGCAAAATCTAGATGAAGCTTATCTTATCCAATATATCTGCAGGTTGTTGGTTCAACTTCCACAGGATTAAATATTAAATATGACAACTCCTTTCCTAGGAAAAAGAAACCAACCAAACCACAAAAAAACAACTTAATTCATGCCCCAGGAACTATTCATGACAAATTCAATAGCAAACCTGGAACTGTTGAGGCAGGAATATTTAGGCCTATTATTAAATGCTTCTATTAGCAAACACTTAAAGAGGAGATCATTGGGAATTTTCACATCCAGCACAAACTGCAAAGTTTCCTTTCACTCTCTTCCCTCTGGAAGACAAGTTTGATGCTTTAATACTGTGGTAGTCCAAAGAACCTTTAGCAACCCATGTTTAACTAAGGCCAGAAAGGAACAAAATCCAGACTTCCCTTTTGTAGAGCTCAGACTTTAAGAATACCATTGTAGAGAGGACATCATGCTTATTTTAGTAAAGCTACTCTGTATCAAGTTAGCCTGGAGTAAGCAATTTAAAAAAAAAAAAAGTTTCCTATTCTGTATGTGGCTTGGAAACAGCATTTCTTTTTGAGCTCTGGTCACAGGAGCTTGAAAGACAGTGAGAAAGCACATGACACATACTAACAGCCTTCCTGGCAGATACTTAAGTGAGCTGTTTCTTACCGCTCTACACTTCTGACTTTGCATATAAGAAGGGCACTTCATCTGTTTGTGGTATCAACATAAACCACTCATATCTACTTACAAGATGGAAACTGTCAGGAAGGATGAGAAATCTCAGCACTGAATTTTCTTACATATTTGCCATTTCACTCAAAGATCAAGTTTGTAACTACCATGTTGGACACCAGTATCTTCCTTAACATTTGCTCCATAACAACACTTCATTGAGATAGCATCTTCTGCTTGCAAGACACCTTGGCAAAAACCTGCCAAAATTGTCCTCCTTCCCCTCCCCGCCCCTCTATTCAACTGCAGGTGTAAGAAATAAATTTTGAGTGATCTACATTGCGGTGTCAACTATGAACTAGTAGCTACTCAAAATGCATGGTTTCTTTACATTCCAGAGATTAAAACCACAGCTCTGGCTCAAGACACAATGTTACTGTCATGAGGGCAGTCCCTACATCAGTCTTTAGGCAAAAAGGAGTGTCTCTGTGGATGTTGTTTCAGCCCTTGCTAACAACATACCACAAGTAAGAACTGAGCTGTAGAACAATGAATCCTGACAGCAAGTCACCATCTCACTGTCTGGCAGTTAGAGAGAACTGGGGAATTCCACAGAGACAACTAAGAGGAGTCATTAACATCCTGAAGGAGTTCTGCAATGGATACCTTGACGACATCCAAGCCAATCGGAACTGACATACAGACCCTTGAGGTAAACAGGACACACCTTATCCAATGCTTCGGTGTATTCCTAATTTAGAAATTTTAATTTTTCCACAGAACAGCACTTAATTAACAGCTTGAGGTCATCTATGGACTTAACCAGTGACCATCGTGCACACTACTTCACTCCAGTGGCTGGAAGTCAAGCACACCTCACACCTCTTGCACATATTGCACAGATCTGAGCTTACAGAATCTGCCTATACCAGGCTCCAGGATCACTCTCCACAGCAAGGCTCAGGACAGAGCCTTCACATACATAAGGCAGCAAAAAAAGTTTCAAACCTTCCAAGCTGATCTCTGTACCAGGGGTATGACAAACAGGATGTCTCCACACCACTTCTGGAGAACTGTTTAATTCAAGCAGTACCGATATGGTTCATATTTGCTATTCAGTGGGCTCTGCTGTCCAGGTAGCTACCACCAGCAGGCAAGCAAGTGTAATTACATCACATGTTTTAAATATAGCACTCAGTAATTTGTCAATATTTTTCTTACCTTTGTGTTTGTTCCAAACTCTGGAGCAGACACAGATATCATCGTTCCTATTTCCGTACTCAGTTCACTTGCTGCTTTGGTTTCTTTTGTAGTGACAGGTTCTGGACTTCTGACAGAGGTGGGAGATGTCTTCTCCTGTCCCTCAGGCTCTCCCTGTTGGGCATCCTTCACCTTCCTGTTCTTTAAAGAACGCTCTTTCCCAATAGGACCAGGTTTATACTCTTTGTTTTCTACTGGACTCAAGTCTGGAATCTAAGTTAATGTTAACTTGTCAGTTGTGTCTTCCCCTCCATGTCTTATCCCACAAGAATATTCTAACATTCTTAAAATTATTTTAATTAAATCTAAGAAAGCTGTCCTGAAGGGTAAGCATTTCCTAACAGATAAGTCATTTGAGACTAAGTTAACAATATGTACATGAAATGCATTAATTTTGAACATTAGGGATCTAACCCATTGTTTTCAAGCAATACATGTTTTATGTGAAGTAGTAGAGTTCAACTAAAATAAGATCTAGTTAGAGTCTACAGGAGAAAGCCAGCTTAACTCTCCTTACAAGAACAGCACAAAAAAGTACAGAAGTCACAAAACTTCACATACATACAGATTATTTCAATTTTCAGAGAACCGGGATTTTACAGTGCCCCAGGAAACTAGAACAAAAGACTCTACCTCTATTTGAAGATATCTGGATGTATGGATGTTGGCAGCATTTCTCCCTAGAAATTGAGCACTAAAGGGATATCCAGAAAAAATAAGCACACCTACATGCAAGTGTTGCCTTATATTGTTGACACTATGGCTGGAATAACTGCTGCAGTTCAGTAGTTTTTTTGTGCAGCTGAATTAAACCAGAATGGAGGGCCTCAGGGAATATGATTGCTCTGCTGTTTAAATAGCCATATCCTTTCTGGCTACTCAGCCCATTTCACTACAAAGCAGCACAAAAATTCCTTAAAGGCAATCCTTAACATCCTATTTCCTAAGCTTTGATAGTGGAAAGCCAGAAGCTGCTGGTATTGTCTCTATAAATACAAACCATCTGTTTCAGGAGTAGATGAAGACTTTACAATACAATGCCTTTGGGCTTTGGGGAGGGTGTAGTTTCCCCAAAGGTACGTGGTACCCTGAGGAGGCCAGCAGCTTTCAGAGGGGAGGAAGTAAACAGCAGTAGAAGCAGATGCCTGAGCTCTGCAATGCAACAATTGGGAACATCAGACTCACCTTACCCCAAATGTTTTTTGCTCTAACAGTTTACAGAGGCAGAAATTCCTCCAGACACTTTAAGGTCACCCTTGGAAAAGTAAATAGCTCTGTTTCAAGTATGATCCTCTTACCTTGCCTGCATTAGTTCAACAATACTAATCTTCAATCCTGAACATAAGTTTTTGTTCAGGCTTCATAGCAAACAAAATCACCATGGGGGTGGTGGGTGTGTAGGAGTTGTTTGTTTGTTGGGGTTTTTTTTTTGTCATCGAGGCAAAGGATTACAGCCCTTTCCTTCAGAAGAGCTCACAAAAAATGTTAATCTCCAATCGTTTGTCTTTCAATAAAATCTACAGGAGTCTCAATATAACCAAGCAGAAAAAAGGAACTTTCTACACAGTATAAAGTAGACACCCTCTCTGTTTAAGTGTTTTCATGGAGGTAATTTTAGGCATGCTGTTGGTATATCTGACGTATGGGTTTTGTGTGTTCTGGTTACTACAATTCACCAGCAGTATTAACTACTGCATGTTTCTCTGCTGAATGGGTTTTATATTTTGCAATAAAATCCATGGACTGCAGCATACCAACTGAGTACCTGATGTAGCAGAAATTAAATTCATTCTACATGTGACTGCACTTTCAAGACTTCAGTTTTTTGGTTTTTTTTAAAAAAAAAAGCCGCCAAACACCCCAACCACAACAAACAAAGAAACACCGGGTCTTCCAGAAAGACAAAAGAGCTTTCACTACATCAGAACTGCTGCCAGATCAGACATCAAGAGGGACTGAATAGCTGGTTCTGTAAGTTCCAGCCAAGTTTATCAGCTATAACCACCTCTTTCTGGGAGTAAGAAATTGGTGCTGAGTGCTAGTGAAGCACAGGTAAATATGCATTGGAGGTCGAAATAACAGGAAAGTGTGTTTCAGTAATTTGAAAGATCACTAAGTGTAATCTAATTGGCAATGTTACTCCTTATGAGTGGTAACAATAGAAATACAAGATGATGATCAACTGGAGCCCCTAAATCTTTGAGGGGCAAGCAACACGCATTTTTTTAAAAAGGATGTAAGTTTGATTACCCACCCAGTTGTAAAAAAATAAAATTATCCAGACATTTGTATATTTGAATTTGAGACTTCACATCAGTGTCTCTAACATTTCTCCCTTTCATCAAAGCACTTATTTTCCTACAACCTGATGTATTACTCATCTTGGAAATCTGGCTACAATACTAAGCAGGGCACCAGGCATCATTTAGAGGAGGCAAGGCAGGCATGGTGGCAGGAAGACCTACTGAAACTGGAAATACAGCCAGGGCAGAAATAGAATGCCTGCTTCAAAACAGCTCTCAAAGCCCAAGCGAAGTAAGCTCCAGAGAAAACCAAAAACTCCAAACTGGAAAACAAACCCAAAACACTCTACCACATGCAGTCTCCAAAATCTATTACAAGTCCATAATCCTGTTCCTGCTCTAGTCACATCCCTTGTTTCAAGCATAGAACCAATGGACAAATTCTGACGGGCTATGATGCTGTTTACATCATGAACCAAATTCCACATCCTCTCTTCAAGAACCATCCTGTTGATTGTTTTACAAAATTTAAAAGGAGAATTCAATTTTTATAAGTCTAGTCCTAACTGAGTGTTCTATTCCACTATTTGTAATCTCTTTTTAGCTGAACTTTAGAAGTCGGTACTGAAAATATGACCTTTTACCTTTTGTGCTTTGATGGGTCCAGCCCGAGGTTGTTTCTGTCTTTGTTCTTTCGGTTCTGGTAGCTTGTCAGTAGACTTCTCAGAAAGTACAGGGCCAACTTCATTGTCACTGCCACTGGAGGCTGGGGCTCCAAATTGAATAGTTTCTATACCAAGATCAACTCCACCTTCTTGCCCAGGCTTTGTCCCCTAGTTAAAAGGTAAACATTTAATGCATTTCGAAAGACTTCTAGATCAGTAAAATGCCACTGGTTCATAAAAAAGCACAAAATATGCTCAGCTGATAACTACTAAAAGGGTACTTTACCTTCTGCCAGCAAAAGCATTTTTTGTGACTGCAACAGATTTGCAAGAGTAAACAATACGTGAGTGTACACTTCCTCCTCCTCAAGTTTCTACTGTTTACACAAGCTCAAGAGTAGGGGGGAAAAAAAAAAAAGGCAGTGAAGAAATACAGTAACAAGATCAAGATGATGAACTGGTAGAGGAGGAGGAGGGACAAGTGCAGTATCAAGATGTCCAGATTCTGGTTCATAACATTCTCACTGAAGTTCAAAATTTAATGTTCAATTCAAAAGGAACAATAAGAAATTAAAATAATGTTTCTCCTTATGAAGTTAAAATGGTCTCCTAAATTATGTCACATTCTTACAGTTTCAAACAATAAAGTCAAGACCCTCAAAAGCCCAAGAAAACAAAATCACAGGACCTAAAACGTAAAATTTGGGCTACGCAAATTCCTTGGGATAAGTAGAGCTAATATAGTTAGAAAGCATCTACTGCTTTTTGTATCTGTGATTTAAGAAGAGACACTTAGTTCTTTGGAGACATCCTGTTTCTGTCTACGTTACTGAACTGTATACAAGTGCTCACATGCAAACTTGGCAATATTTTTCCTTTAAAAATGCACTGAATAACAGTTATTTGTCAATGGCTAGGCTTTTAAGAGAAGAGCTTTTCCCATGCTGCAAACAAAAGCACCAGCCTGTATCCTGTGTTTCTGTACTATCTCCTGACTGCATGGAATTCCACACATAGTTTAAGTATGTGCACGCCTGAATAAATGGATAATCTGCATCCAATCCCAATGAGATATAATCTGAGTAAGCTTCCCATACAGCTACTCTTCTTCCCTCCATTCTTACCTCTGGAGATGTAGCTGAACCAAAAGACGTTAAAGGCTTGTTCCAAGCACTGACCGAAGGTGGCTGTGGCGGGCTAATGGGTCCCACTGACAAGTAAGAAAAGAGAGTTTAAAAGCCCCCAGTGTTGCCATATGTATTTGACTGAAGTTACCAATTTGAGAATTAAATTATATCCTGATTAAATAAGCTTTGGTTAAGAAACTAACAATATACTCCCTCCTGAGCTGATTTCAAATGAGGCAATCATCATGTACAGAAGTATGACCAAGCCTGACAAAACAGATTCCTGAAGGGAGTGACAGTTGCTCATTCATAGTGAATGAAGAACATGACAACACAAAATACTGAGTAATATCACATGGCTAAAACCTCTTCTCAGAGGTATTCATACGTTACAACACTGCACTTGGGAATGCTGCCCTCTATTCCTTCTGCAAAATACATTTGCAGGTACAAACAAGATGTAAACACAGAGTTGCCAATGCCTGCCACCCGCCCCAAATCCAAAATACACCACTTACATTTTTTGGAGATGTCATTTAGGACTGCTGTAGGAGGCACCTTATTTTCCCATAATTCAGCTCCTAGACCATTGTGAGCCTGGGTGTTCTGCAGAACTTTGCCTGACACTGTGTATTCTGTGCTGGCTGTCCCTCCTGCTGCCTGGTTTTGTGACTGTACAGAAGTCTGTGGCTGACCTGGAGTCTGTGCTGTACATGGAGGCTGTGCCTGAGCTTGTGCCTGCTGTGCAGCTGCTGCCTGCTGCTGCTGTTTCTTGGCAAATCTGGGTGGGAGCTTGGAATTCTGACCCCGGCCTTTTTCAGTTGATCCTTTTTTGGTCCAAACCTGTAAGCAGAATCAATTTTATTTTTACAGCTGACAGTCTGTGTGGAAATTGTACACTGTGTAGCAGCAAAGAGCAAACTAGTTAAGCTGGTCTTTAAGTTTTTGTTAGGGGCATTTAATCACAAGAACAGTGATTTATTTCTCATTGATTTTCCTCTTGGAATCAGCTGATATACAAGCAATATCTTAACCACAGTATGAAAAGTGGTGTTCCCAGTTTGTCAGTTCCACCTGCCTGACAATGCCCAATCAGGAAGTAAAGAATCCTAAGATGACTAAGCGAAATTAATTTCATTTGCTAATTCTGAACAACTTCTTATTACTACAACCACTTAGTTATATTTATAAGGTGAAAATAAAGCTTCTTGGAAAGGCAGATTCTGCACATTTCACAAGGAACTCTTTCCCACTGTAAATGCTGGTCTTGTACCTGCACTGTTTGTTCTTCCTTCTTTCTGCGCTCTTCATCTTGCAAGCGTTTCTGTTGCTTCTTAGACACCACTTCTGTGAAACCATCATCATTCAAGTTAGATTGGGAGTCTTCAACTACTGTCACTTCAGGGTGATCATCAATGATCACAACACCTATAGAAAAATGAAAGGCACAGATGCTGCTGTTTTAACAGATGTAGCACACCAGGCCAAATTCTGCTTTAGAGTGGAAGCAGTTCCCCCACAGGCGCAGATGTTGGCCCAGATTAAAGGTAAGCTTCTGTTTGCCAAGTGCTTTGCTCTTGAGTTTGAAGACAAGGAGTTAACCTTTAAGAACTAAAAAACTGAGGTCCCTGTACCAAACTCTCCAGGAAGTAAGAACTAAAACATAATAATTAGTAATGAGCCTTCACAAATATTAGCTATAAGCTTATCAGTGATATGCCTTTACTGATGGAGGTTAAGCAAATTAGTGTGGTGGAAAATAGCATGAGTGACAGTTAAGATTACGTGATAGAACAAAATTCTTATCTATACATAAAAACACTGAGATTTGCCACCTTTTAGAGACACACACATTAATTAGGTATGGCAGAGGTAGTAATACTAGAGTACACAACCATTCCTGTATTTAAAAAAAAAAACACAAAAGGAAAGTTGATTTTTTATAAGTTTTCAAACATCTAGCTCTATACGCAGAAACACTAGCAAGATTACAAATTCTTGTTAGCATATTATCAATACATACTTGCATAATTATTAAGATCAAATTGAGATAAGGCATCCACTTTTTCCTTAGGCTTCTTGGGACCAGCCTTTGGTTCTTCTCTCTTTTTGCCACTTGTATCCTTGGTGCTCTTTTGTCCTGCAACAGTAACACCTCCATCCTCCTGATGTAAAGAGTTGCTGTTGGTGGGATCAACACCAGGGACAGCTGTTGTCTGTTCTTCAAATGGCCTAGTTTAGGGAGAAAAAAGACAAAAATCAATGACCAGCCACAGAGGACACTCAGGAAGGAGCTAGCAATCTAACGCAGAGCACATTATAGGGTGTCTACTAGAGGAGCACTTTATAAGTGTCTACTGTACAACTTCTGAGTAGGCTCCAGACTTTTACTTTCAGCTCCATAATGAGCAGAAGCTTAACATTAAGGACACAGAAAATGCCCTGTTGCCAAATGGAACCACACTAAAAAAAAGGAACTTTAAGGTCAACCCTGTCTTGGTCTATGTAGACCACGTAGAACCCAACAAGTATGCAGTTCAGAACTCCAGTAAAACCTTCCATGAAAAAAACAAACCAGAAGCTTACAGTATGCAATATGAACAAATATAAACAAAGTACAATATACCTGCTCCACAGGCTCACCTGCCAAAAGCTATCTGAAGCCATAAGAATCAGATCTGCAGCATTCTGACTTTGCTGTGGAACCTGGAATATCCATCTTTTGCCTTAACATCACATTTAAGTGACTAGCCAAAGAAATTTGTGGTAGTTTCAACTCAGAAGTCACAGCATTGATTGCTAGTTTTTAAGCTCAGGCAAAACCCGAGTTTAGGACACAGAAACCTACAAGCACAAGAATCCCCAAACACAGGGCAGGCATTCAATGAAGAAATGTCTTGTCCTGCCTCTCACTTATCAGACTACTGTGCACTGTGGCTACAAAACTGGACAAATAGGAACATCAGATAATTACCAAGTTTCAATCAATTTTAGCATATAGAGAAACAGAACTTGCCACAACTGCAAGCATTTCTCAACTTGCTCGTCTATATCAGGTGATTGATCCAAGAATACAAAAAGCTAAATGCAATGCAGCAATCTATGTATTAAACTGCATAACTGCTCACATTAAAATTTCAGCTTGCATTCAAATCTTGAAACATAGCTCCACTCTGAGAAACAGCACTGCAACTTTTTATTAATCAGGCTTTTTTAACACTGCATACATATAAGAATACTCTGTTCTTAGCTCCACGTTCCAAGTGTCTCTACATAAAAAAAATAGAAAGCACACAACCACAGTTGCATGTATTTGTCTCATTCTCTTTTCCAACAATTCTTACGAATCTAAAATAACTACTAATGATACAAGAGGACAACACAAGACCATGTCCCTATGTGCTTCCTAACAGAAGGTGGTACTCACCCTCTTTTTCCACTTCTGGGTGGAGGACCACTCCGTCTTTCACTCCTAGGCCCTGAGAAGTTCCTCCCTGGTTTAACTGGCCCATTGTTGCCACGTCGGTTTTGACGGTCTATTCCAGGCCGCTGACTAGAAAAACTTCGCTTGGCTATTTCCCTTTTTGGAGCTCCAGCATTTTCTCCTGCCTTTGCAGCCACCTGTGCTGTTACATCTGCTGTCTTCTTCTCGTCCCTTTCCCGCCTCTCATTGAAGTCACTGCTTTCTGAGGCCGTTTCCCACTCTTCATTTGCCTGGTCTGAAGAATTCTGGTTGGACAAGTCTGGGGTCTTACTTCCCGACACATCCAGAGCAGTGTTGGAGGGCTCATTAGCTGCATTACTAACTGTGGCACTTGTTGATGAGCTGGTTACCACCTCATTTATCTTTGATGCGGCCTCTCTTTCTTTTAGGCGCCTAAAGCGTGGTGGCTTATCTTGCCTTGGAGGTCGAGCAGGTCTTTGCCTTCGTGGCCTCTCTCTATTTGGATCAAACTTTCTCTCAAACTTTGGAGGTCTTTTATCAACTGGTATAGGACCATAGTGTTCATTTCTTCTTGAAGGCTCCCCATCTTCTAGTTTAATGATCTCTGTTTGTCTAGGGTTCCACTGATTGTCTCTGTAGGCTGGTCTCCTTATTGTAGATGGACGCGGAGGACGCCCACCAGGATCCCTGCCACCACGTCTATACATTCCCCCTCTGCCTCGTCTAGAAGGCTCTCCTTTAGGAAGAAATCCTGGTTTAGGTTTGTTCTCATCATCTCTTATATATGTTTTTTCTAGGGATCTGTTGTCTACTCTGATGCTGTTTTCAGGTTTGAATGACAGGGGCTTTGGAGGTTTCTTGCCACCAGCTCTCTCTTCTCTTTTTGGGTGCTTCCCTTTGATTAGACTGTCCTTGTCTGAAAGCAGTGTGTCACTTGCACTTTCATGAACTTCACTGTCAGAATCTGTCTCCGAACCGTGCTGCCGCCGCCGTTTTGGGATTACCTCAAAGTCAGAACTCTCGCTACGAGTTTCACTCTCTTCTCTTTGCCTAACAGGCCCTGAAGGTGCATGGTCTGATCTAGGCTTAGGATCTCTGTAGTGTGGGTACTCTCTATTGTGGCCTCTAGTGCCCCGACCGCGTCCTCCATAAGAACCCCTGTAGCTACGACCTCTAGAATAATACTCCCCACGACCTCTGCCTCTGTACCCCTGATCTGGGAACCAGTCTCTATCCCTAGCCTCTTTCCAGTATGTCCTAGGTGGTAAGCCAGGCTCTCTTTTTACCGGTCTAGTTTCTAAGCGTAGTTTCTCCACAACCTCCTTGATAACTACTTTCTCAGTCTGCTTGTCTTCCTTCACTGCAGTAGCTGGCTGCTGAACATGTGGCTGCTGCTGTGCTGCTGGCTGAGCAGACGGCTGCTGCTGCACTGCAGGGGGAAGCTGTGGAGGAGCAGGCTGGGCAGCTGGTAGCTGCTGCTGGACTGGAGATGTGGGGGGCTGAACTGGAGCTTTAGCTGCAGTCTCTGTCTGACTGCTCTCCTGGCTTGCTGGTGCTGGAGCAGCATCCTGGGTTATCTTCTTAGCTAGAGGGGTGCTGCTGGAGGCAGATGTCTCTGGCTCAGCCTGCAGTGGCACTTGAGGTGCTTCTTTTTTGTCACTTTTTTCAGACTTGCCAGGTTTTTCACTAGCTGTCTTTTCTCCTTCCTTCTCCTTCCTCTGCTCACGCTCTTCTCTCTGTTCACGCTCTTCCTTCATATCCCTAAGCACAGGTTTTTTAATAGGACCTGATCTTCTTACTGGTCTATCACTGCCTTCATCTCTCCTGCCATAACCTGGCCTAGGACCCCATCTTGTTTCAGACTTCGGTTTGAAAGTTTTTTCAGGTTTTGGTCCTTCTGATGTTCTATTATTGATCAAAATTTCTTTTTTTGGCTTAATCTCAAGTCTCTCAATTGTCTCCTTTGTCTCAACAGGCCTGGTCTTTAATTTAGGGATATTTGTTGTTGTTTCATTCCTCTGGTCTTCTGACTTTAGTGAGTGACTTGAACCATGGGAAATGCTCCTCTTGAGTGAAGAGTGACTTTCCGCAATGGACACCAATTCTTCTGGAGAGCTACGTGTAACTTTCTCATTCACTCCTTCAAAATTAACTGTGGTGTTAGGTGTGTCAGTTTGGAGAGGCTGTACATCTTCCAAAGGCCTGCTTGAGAACTTTTGTACCTCCACCTCTCCCGAATCTCTGAAAAAGTCTGTCTTTGGATGAGAGTCCAACTGGTTGTGTTCTACGGGATAAGCAGTGGCAGGGACAGCTACTCGTTCTTGCTCCAAGTGTACATCAGACCTAAGCAGCAAGCAATTAAGAATGTAAGGGTGAGGGCAAAGGTTTTAGTCATAAATATTTACTTAAATAATACTCTATTTCAATGAAGGACTGATATCAGCTCGAGGAAACAAGTATTAATTTTCGTAGTGGCTGCTAGTTGTAGAGGTCTCTTTTATTCTATCCTAATTAAGAATTCAATGTCAAATGTAAAATTAGCTTTAGGAACCTATCATTGTTCACAGCTATATATGCAATTTTAAATGAAGCCTCCAAGTTAGGAGGCTACTATCACAACTACTACCCTTTTAAGACATAGAGGAAGCCTTCCTGACCATTCCTCATGCAGCAAAGGCCAGAAGTGACTGTCTTGCTTGACAGCATTTGTATTTAACACACCACTTTTGAAACTAATATACACCAGACAAATTCTCTGATACAGAGAGAGCAGATGGAGAACAGGACAACACTACAGGAATGTTCTACAAAAATGAAAATTCAAAATATTGTGGCAATCACCATTCATCACATCAAGTTACAGATCCTAAACAAAGGGTAGATTCTTTCTATGCCTCACTATAGAGCGGGCATGTCTGTTTTACACAACAGTGTCAAGTACACTGCATCCCTCAGTCACAACTTTTAAAGTGGTGTGTCAAGAACAGCTATAAAACTCAGTTTAAACTGTCATTTGCAACTTAAGTTAAACAGTGAAGCGTGTAAGTATGTATGGCCTGGAAAAGTGACATACAGGAGTACGTAACTTGGGCTTACCTCAAATTGTCAGGTTCTTCTAACACTTTGGGAGAAGAACTAGATTGCTGAGATTCGGCATGTGGGTAGGGGTCTGACCCCCACACCATGCGGGGCTCTGACAAAGGAACAGTGTGCTCTCTTGCTGAGCGAGCTATATGTTCAAATGAATCTGAACTAGTTGCTGACCCCTCTATCTGGTCTCTTCTCATCAGTGGTTTGGGAGGCATAATTCCTGTGACAGATTTAAGTCAACAATTGAAACGAGTTTAACATTAGCAAAGAAACCTACCTCAAGACAAACAAAACATATTTGATGGGCAAAAGGTAAGGTAAGCATAAATACAGGTAGCTTTTCTGCAGTCTATTAAGGACTCTGGGTCTTTTTTTTCTTTGGTAATCTTTTAAAGAAGTTCTACAGTTTTCACTGTCTTTGCTTAGCCTGCTATTTCCTTTTTTCATTCTTTGCACCCATTCAGGATACTTATCCAGCTAATGAGCAAGGGAATGGGTACCTCTGTTACATTATATGTCAGACTTGTACCATTTATGCACAATAGTTTTCCTAACTCCAAGTCAGATGGTAACCCCACAAATTAAAAAGGACTTTTTAATACCAAGAATGCAAAGCGACAAATTTAGTAAGACTCTAGAGGTGCTGATACATAACAAAAAAAATCAACAAATTCTCATGTTTTTAATCAATCAAGTGCTAACGCGCAACGAAACACAAACAGTAAATAAACTGTTTTTCTCAAGTCAACCTCCGTCATGCCAGCTTTAATATCAGTAACGAAGTAAGGTTTACGCTGACATTCTGAGTACATCATTAACTGTCACTAACATGCCTGTGATTTTACTTTATAGTCACAGATATACATTGACACACAACTATAATTTTTCCAATATCACTAAAATCTATTTTGTCCCCAACCATGAAGTAATGTAGTTTTATTTTTTAAAACCCCACCCACTTTCTGTTACTATACACAGTGTGGTTAGGGAAAGACTTCCATTTCAAAACCAAGAAAGTTCAGCAGTCCCAAAATGCTGCCAGATTTTACCTGGATGAATTGGAGGCATATCCATTGCAGGTCTTCCTGACATCATTCGTGGGTCCATGTATGACTGCATCATAAGCCACCGTGGATCAAAGCCCATTGAAGCTAAATGCTGAGGATGTGGCTGCATGGCCTGGTAAAGGGGTCTGTGCTGGGGAGGTGGGACAGGGCCACTAGAAGGCTGTGAGGGAGTAGACTGTGTAAGGACACCCTGCTGTTGCTGCTGCCACTGCTGCTGTTTCATTTGTTCCTGCATAACAGAAAATAGTATTACAAGACCTTTTGTTAAGGTGAAGGCTTAAGTGGAATTCAAATAACCCTTTGAAACAAGTACATTTCTCTCAAGGACAGCAAGTATTCTGAAAGTTGATCACAAACATGTATCAGGATGAACCAGGACAAAAAGCAGAAAACCAGACTGGATAATTTAGAATAGCTACAGTTTTGCTGGTGTTCAGCTGAGACAAGGAACAACCTATACTTCACGCATGTCATTAATGTCAAGTGCTCTTCAGACCATAGGATCCAAGTCCAAATTACATTTGACTGTCACACCTTTTAAGGAAAAGCTGCATAACAATGATTGTCAGACCCCAGGTTCCACAGGCAACCACAGGTCAATGCTCTACTTCCAGCAACTGATGCAAAACTGGGCAGTTTTAAAAGCCTCTCTTGTCTTCTGCTCACTTACGTACTTTGCAAATGATTGTTTTATGCAGAGCAATTCCTGCCAATATCATAGATGTTACAGAAGCTGGAAACCAACAACTTAGGCTTTTTGAAACTCAAATGGTCAAGTTCTTACTCAGAATAAAGCAGAAGACATTCTTTTAATGAGCTTCCTTCCTTTAATGAACTGGTTAGTTACCTGCTGCCTCTGAAATCTTGGTGGTAATGATTTCTGGAACTGTTTAGAATAGCCTGAGGAAACAGCAGGACGAGGCTGAGATCCTGCATCTGGCTCACTCTCGTGAGTTATCTGTGAAATCTCTTTCTCATTCCGGCCACTATCTTGTTGGGTAAAGACTGCTTGATCTTCTGAAAGCAAACAAACAAAAAACCGTAAGAGTGAATCTTAAAACTATGACAAATTTCACCAGAATGTCAGATAAAGGATGTTGTTCTAAAATGAAAACAGTCTGCCTTCTCTAAACTCTCAGCCCTAGTTTCCAAAACCAATAAATTTAAAAAAAGTTAAGAGTAACCCCTCAAAATAGAACAATTGCTGTTACTACATCTCTGTGCCCCTTTGTAAACTCAAACACACTGGGTAATCAACTACGGGCACATAGGTTGTAACTATTATGTGACCTAAGAAGTGCTGTATCAATGCTGCCATATTACATTTGAATCGACTTCTTTATGAATCAAAGCTTGGTTTTACAATCACTTTTATGTATTTAAAGAATAACACAACCTTATTAAGCACAGTCTAACAGTTATCTTGTGGCATTCAAGTTCCACTAAAAAAAATGCACCAAGTTTAAATATGCGCTTTTTGTGTCTCTAGGCTTGCTGAAAGAACAGAACAGCTGAAATAATTTACATTGCTTTTTAGCAACATGAGCTGCTGACCCTCCTTTAGCAAGGAAAAAAAGCCTGCTTTTCTTTCTGTATTCTTCAAAGTCCAGCCTAAATCACAGAGCCCAATTTTTCCTTTAACATTTTGATGATTTGGACAAACAGGTCTAGCTCAAATGACACTTGGCAACTGTAATGTGCCAAGAAAATAAATGGTCCAGATGCACTAGGTTAATTAGGTATGCAGATTAGACTCCTAGATTACAACAATGCTCTGAGGTTCAGTTTTAAGATAGACAACTCCTACTTGTGTGCAAACATACCTTTTTCTTCCGTGTTATTCCTGGTTTCACTTTCTTGTTTTTCTACTACAGGTGTTGCAACAGGTTCTACAGGCTCAGGAACCTCATGTGCTGGTTTCTCCTCTTCTTTCTCTTTTTCACTTTCCTTCTCTTCTTTCTCCATCTCCTTTTCTTCCTCTTTTTCCCTTTCCCTCTCTTTCTCCTTTTCCTTCTCTCTTTCCCTCTCTTTCTCCTTTTCCTTCTCTCTTTCCCTCTCTTTCTCCTTTTCCTTCTCCCTCTCCATCTCTTTCTCTCTTTCCCGCTCCCTCTCCTTTTCCCTCTCCCGCTCCCTTTCTCTTTCCCTTTCCCTCTCCCTCTCTCTCTCTTTCAGAGGGTCTTCCCGGGAGGGTTTTGTCACGCAGCCAAATTTCTCATTTAACCGTTTTAGCTTTTCAGCACAAGCCGCTTTTCGCTGTTCTTCCATTCTTCTTTCTTCCTCTTCTCGCCGCTTACGGGCTCGTTCAACTGCAGCAGATATCTCTGACTGTTGCCTTCTCCTCTGTTTCCAAATTTCATCTTCATCTGGTACTGGTTTAGGGGGAAAGGGTCCCTGCCTTCCAGGTCCTACTTGGCGATCAGGGGGAGGAGGGTGCTGCAGTATTAAAATCAGTTAAGTTGAACATGTATTATATAATCAGCCAGGTGACATAATACATTCAAACTATTTGCTGACATGTACTTGTGTGGCACCTTTAAAATGCAAGATTTGGAAGAAAAAGCAAGGCCCCACCTTTTTGCTCCAGTTCAGACTCATACAAATTGAGCTCAGAAAGGAGAGGTAAAAATTCATTTAGGTTCCTATCACTCCTGCTTCCCCATCCCCAAAGCAAAGTAACAGCGGAGATGACAAACATCTTTTAGATTTTGTTGCTGGCTACTCTCAATCACAGAGACTCATGGCAGATCTCAGACAAAAGTCTCCAATGAGCCACAGAAATTCCAGGTAGCTCAGGATAAGAGATATTTTAATAAGGACTGTTGAAAACCACTAAGAAGCTACTAGGTGCACATTTCATTTGAGGCTTCATCTCCCCACTTGCCTTGGCAGCCAGCCCTCCAGCACTGTTCCCAAGGCCCTGTCCTCTCTAGTTCCGAAACTGGGACGCATAACTGAAAGATCTTGAAGTTCTCATGCATTTCATATGCCACTTACAAGATGGGACTGCTTTACACAAGTAGCAGCATGGCTGTGTTCGGGTCCTGTTCTTCCTGGCTCCAAGTACTATGATCATTCTACTTGTTAAAGAAAAGGCTTATCCCTTTGTGAAGCATATTTTTACTTTTCTAAGCCTAAATCTCTCCACCACAGCATTAAAAAATTTAACTCAAGGAAATGAGGACAATTCTAATCTTTCTTACCGGTGATAGAATAGATTTTGTATGAAGAGCAGGACCACCTCTTTCATGTACAGAAAGCTGTGCTGAACCTCGATCCTATTGGATTACACACAGTACCAGGGCTGAGCAACTTCATAACAGTCAAGCTGACAAATTTTAGATGTACAGTTTTCTACTGCATTAAGATACTACATCTAGTGAACGATCTGCATATGATACAAATTTGCATACAAAGCAAGAGCAAGAACATTTCCACTCATGTATTGAGAGTTAACAATTACTTTAAAAGTTCACATGCCCAAATTTCAGAGTTTGTTACTTGCACTGTTTTCCCCCCAGATTCAATGTAGCATGAAACCTTGAAAGACAACGTGATCTTTATGTATAAAGTGCAAGCAAAACCAATTCAAGATTCCCCATCTTCATGATTAATAGTGTCAAGAGAAAACATTTCTAGAAAATTTTCAATGCCAACAGTAGCTCTTCCTGGGAAAATAAAAATAAGAATAGTGTTGAAGTAGGCACAAGCTGAGGTAGGTGCCAGTCCTCCTGTATTAGAGCATAAGCCAAACCCCAAAACGGCTGAGGTGATGAATTCTACATGGTCTGTATAAAATCTGTTTGCCTGAGATGTCAGAATTGAGCTGAGACATTATGGCTAAATTGCACTGAAGAAAGTGGGTCACGATACCAAAAAAACCCCACCCCATACCCAGGAAAAATGTGTGGACCAACTGAGTGCTATTTACTCTGTGCCACTGTAAAATGTGATGGACACCAGAATGACGTCATTCACTGTTACAGGGATGGACAGATGAGAGCATCAATTTTAAGCTTGTCAGTTGAGTCACAGTAACTGACACAAGACTTCTCACCCCCTCACAACCATGGATTAGAATACACTAGGTACAGATAGGCTATTTTTATTTTGTGACCAGAAGGAGCTAAGTTGACTAAGCAGCACCCGATCAGTTATCACAGCTCAGATAATGCTTTCAGTAGCTGACGTTTTAACGCATGTTCATAACCTTAATTGACCTGACAGTTTGGAAAGACACCAGAATCAGACCTTGCCTAATCAGGCTGCTGCCAGGAAAGTTGAAGAACACACAAACCTGATCAAGCTGAGAGCTTTTGCTGTAAGACCCTTTGGTTGCTGCTGTGGAAACCTGGGTGGCAGGCTTAGCACTTGTCTGTTCTTCTGCTTCCTTCTGGTCATCAGGACTCTGGGAATCTTTTGCTGGTGTTTGTTCATCACTATGTGCAAAGAAATAAGAATGAGATGTGTACTCCACACAGGTATTTGGTGGTTTATCTTCTATCCTCAATGTTAGCAAGGCAGTTACGCAATTTAATACAGTATTAAATTACTGGAATAAATGTTATTGGAATGAGTACTTGCACTCATTTTATTCACCTTCTCAAAAACTATGCTAAATGGCATTCACACCCAAATTGGCAACATCAACTCACCCACTTTCCTTCTCTTTCTGGCTACTTCCTTGTTCATCATCATCACTGAAGTTCAACTGCTCAGTGTAATCCACTTCACTCTGAGCACCTGATACATAAGCACATATTCAATTAATCTTTCAGAAAGGTTCAATGTACAAATAACAGAAGCCATTAATCTTATGTTCTTACCCGCCCAGCCTTCATCAGCCTCAGCATCTAGGTTATCAAACTTGTCAAGTTCTTTAAGTTCACTAGCGCTAAGAATGGATGGGCGCTCAATAGGTTCTGAACACCATGAAGGTGGCCCTCTTCCCCTTGGCCCTCTAAAAAAAAGGAAGAGAAACAAAGGCCACTGTCACTTTTTATCCACAAAAACAGCTAGATAAAAGATCAACTTGTATGACAATTACTTGAAGCATATAGTACTGTTCTCTCGAACACAGCATAAATATGAGCTATCTATTGCATGTACAACTATTGTAGCTGAAGTAATTACTGCTACACCACCAGATGGTTCTTCACTGAAGAGGAAGATTAGATGTTATAGCCTTGCTCGCACACTTCACAAACAAGTCAAACATCCATTGACAGTAGAAAACCACGTCTTGTAGCTTTCAGACAACATGCTGCATGGATCTGGCATCCTTCTTAACATCAATTTATCCACCTCAGAAATATTTCTTTATACTTTCCAAGCTTTCCTACTGCCAAAGGTTCTGTACCTTCTTCCTGTTCCTATACGTAAGTTCTCCCAGCCATCTCTCTCAGCCTTTCTGTCCTCCTCCTGATCCCAACCACAGATCACCTGTCAAGAGTTTGTACCCTATTGCCTATAGCAGCCCCTATTTCCTCATGCATCTGCAGAGCCATCCTCAACTATGGAAAATGCACAGAAAGGGGGAAAACTAATTTTATAATGCATTACCCGTTCTACTTTAATTGGAGAGCAGTAGAGTTGAGAACTACAAATTAACTTTCATTATAACAATGGAAAAGTCCTTTGACAGGCAAAATACTGACTGAACTTTCAAAGATGCCCCCAAATGACTACTGCTCTTCCCTGTCAAAAAACCTGTCATGTGCAGAATTCCTTCAAGTTCTGAAGCTGTGGTCAAACACAAATCACTCCATGGCACTGTTCCACACAAGCCAAACTTGTGAGACTAACCAGTGGCAGTTCTTATGCAGTGTATAATCATAATCAAGACGCAATGCAAGTTTATTTTTTTTTCCCATTGAGTCACAGAGTTCATACCTGCACAACAATAACGCTTGCAAGGTTTCTTACCTGCTAGGCTCTGAATTGGGAAACCTTGTGGGACCTTGCACGGAAGGAGGATATGGCATTCTAGGATATTGATTAAACATCTAAGGTATAAAAACAGGAGACATTCATTAAATATCATCATTGCATTAAGCATACTGAGATCAAAGGAATCACAATGGAAGTAAAGCAAGATTCTTCAC
>VYZX01030363.1:0-34585 GCA_013401335.1 Brachypteracias leptosomus
ACCTTAAACCACAACACCACTACCGGTTAGAATGTACCCCTTTAGTTTCCCTCATTCATTTGAGAAAGAAAAACAACAGCCCACACCGGCTGGCGTGCTCTGAGGCTGCTCCATGGTGCAAATGAAAGCACAGTGAGAGATGTACCGGGAACCGATAAACCTTGTGTTTCCAGTTGGCTCTTTGGATTCAGGTTGGGCACTTTTTCCCATACTTCTTCCCCTTGCCTTTTCTGCTTTGTGGGAAACTGATTACAGCTCTAACTAGATGAGGATTTATCAACTTGAAGGAGTGAGTTTATAGCAGTAGTGAAGTCTGCTCAAAATTTGTATTGTAAAACTGACATGAAGGACTGTGCGAGAACTGTTATATTGAATCTATCTTATTTTAATCGTTCTTGAAGTGAATGTACTATAGCAATTCCTGAACTCAACTGAACTGAACATCTGAGCAGAGATGGTAGTTTCAAAACATCACTTCAGAAAAAAAATTAAATCACTGTAACTTTCAGCATTCTCACAATCCAATCCTAGAGGCTGAGAATGCAGAAAGAAGCTGTTATTTGTGCTTTTTCTTTTTTTTTTTTCTCCAAAGGATTTATCCACAAACCTCATCCAACAATAGCTTTGGATTTTAAAATATCATGGAAATTAACAGTAACACAATATGTTTCAGAATTCAGCAACTGTATTTGCTAAACACTAAGCCCATGGTTTTGAATTAGTTCTCCCTTTTGTTAGCTACAGCAGCAGGCATTGACTTAAAGTGAAATAAATATCAAATTAATGGGATATTTAAGGTCCCAACTTATAAATAAAGCTTTGAAGCCAGTACAGCTGTAGAAGAAATTGCTTTTATATCTGTGTGCTGAAAAGTGCTTTCTCTTGTCGTGGCTCTATGAAATGTTCTGTACAGTGGAAAAGTAGTTTTTAATAGTGATGTACCCAAGATAAAATAATCGAAATACAGCTCAGAGATTTTTAGCAATAGTAAACACTTTTGGTTTGGTATCAGGAGAATGCCATTGCTTATTGCAGTAATGGGAATAAATGATCCCTGTACAGAACTTTATAGGGAATCATTTTCCTTTTGTATTAACTTCTTCAAAAACAGCTTCCTTAGCAAAACTTCTCAGGAGAACTGCTGAAGATACACTTGAGAAGAAAAGATGGTGCAGTGGCTTGAGAACAGAATCACGGGTGCAGAGATCTAAGCCAGTTACATCCCAGTGGCATAAAGCTCACTTCAGGTTTACACCTATTCAGACAGTACACAGAATTTGTATCCTAATAGTTGTCCATTGACTTATTTAGTACTTCAGGGAGGTAATTTAATATAATGCTTTACTGATCATCTGGAACACAGAGAAGCAGCTCAGTTGATGGGTGGTAATAGTTTTTTTCCGTATGTCTGCAGTTTATATTTCCCTCTCCAGTGATATTTTTGGATATTTTAAATGATTTAATTGTATTAGTTAGCTTTTATCAAATAGGATTCTAAGTTGAGAGAGATGTGGAGTGTACCAATTTTATAGTTTCCATTACTCGTATTGATATTATTTAACTGTCTTGATTAGTATTCACGATTTCTCCTTTAGTGTCTTCAAGCTTCAATAGTCAGGATTTTACCGACTTTTTCAGCTCTTTAATGTTAGCATGACACAAACGTCATCTGTTTGTTTTCATTTAACACTTTTCCCCAAGTTAGAACATTGAACATGCATACCCAAATCTTGGTCATACATCTGTGATCTTCTAAAGCCATACTTTTTTTTCTTGTTTTTTGCACTACTGGAAACAGTACTAGCCCACAAGCGGATACCAAGTTCTGCAGTGATAAATTTGGACTCTGTACAGAAGAAAAAAGAAATCAACTTCTTTACCTTTTTATATTCCCTTTGAAGCTTTCTACCTGGTGTTATTCAGGGGCCATAGAGTACGAGTATATTCCTCTCTAAGAGGCTCTTAGTAAGTCAATACTTTCAAGTAAAGCTATGTTTATAGGATTTTCTGATCCCATTAAACATTAAGTGTGTTTGATATTAAAACAGACATAAAAGTTGCCTTTAATCCACACAGGGATGGGTAGAAATATGGATTAATGTCATTTATTCCCGTGATTTCCTATAAATATTCATAACTTCCCAAGACCATTCCTTGTATGGGTGTTTTTTGTGAAACCTTATCAGTTATTTATCCATGGCTATAATAAGCCCACCTTTGCTTATGTTTTCCCATGAAACCTGAACTAGGATTCCTCCTGAGGTATAGATTAGAGCAGAAGATGCTTTCTAACAACCAAGACATTACTGTTAACATATACCATGCTTTGGAAAGGCAAAGGTTGACGAGGTCATTCTCTTCTTCCCATCAGTGGCAAGTATGTTGAAAATGAAAATAGAGAAAAGTTAGCTAGCTTGGACTATCAACTCCTCACGTAGATTATGGCGATTAATGTACCATAATAGGAGTCATCATGCTGGTTAAGACCAAAAGCATCTTTAAGCCTCTCTCCTGGCAGTAACTGAGAGCATCTGTATTTGTGCTTCAGTTGTTCCTTATTTTTCTATAATCCTTTTAAAGGATAACCTTTCCTTGCTATGGAATCAAATGTTTCTTCATTTTTTATTTTTATTTTTTTCTCACAGAAGTTAGGACTCTCCAAGTCATAATGGGATTACTTCCTGCATAGCAATCCTCCCCTGCACCATAACTGCAAAGCCCCTCCACTCGTTACCCTGTGCTAGAGCAGTAAGTGGGTGCTACCTTGCAATCCTTATTCCAGCACAACTTTCCAGACATTTGCATGGTTGCCTCCATCTTCTCTGTTTCCAGTCAGAAGCTGTTTTCTGGTTATGAAATTTAAAGCTGATACTGTGTACTCTCTGGTCAGCTGTTACTGAGCAGCTTCTGACTCCACTTAACAAGACAGCTCAGTTCCTCAACAAACGTTTGATTTTAGAAGACTCAGGTGGGTACTTAGGGACAAGAGAGCATTATCAGGGTGATGGTAGTTTCTAACATTAAGACAGAAACATTTTTCAGAGAAAAAACATGTTTAATAGACAGAAGTGAGTGCAACCCTCCATGTTAACAACCATTTATGCCATGGAAATCTGTCATTTAAATCCAAAAACCTTACACAGCTCTTGTGATTAAGATTCATAGGAGAGCTTGATAAAACAAACAAACCAGCTAAATCCACAACAGAGCCAACAAAATCTAGGGAGAGGAAAGTTCATCCACCATACCTCTCCAGCACATCCATTTGTTCTGGAGTTCAGCATCTATTAAAAAATTTAAGACAACTTTAAATGTTCATATATCCCAGGTAAGTAAGTTAACAAGCAAAAAGTGTCCTAATATTATTAGAAGTTGCACTACTGTCATGTTGCAAGAGCTGTGTGATGATATTAGCCAGCTATCAACCTGGAAAATTTACAGGTAATAATACTTAAACATAGGTAGCTGTTTTAGCCAACACAAGGAATTTCCTCAATGTTTTCATGGATAAGTAGAAAGACTTCTGCTGCTGGGTGGATCAGGATTGATTTATTTCACCTCCACATTTTCTGCAACCAATAGCAGGTGGGATTCAAGACTGGGGTTTTTTTAGCATAACTCACGTGCATCTCTCTGCTCTGTGATGTCTGTGGATGAATGCTTTTGATGCTCAAAAGACAAAGTACTGCACAATTGCCTTTTGGCTTTTTACCTGCTCTTTGTAGTCTGTTTGTGAAAGAGAATGTATGTTCTTGTCTATCTGGACTCACGTGCTCTCCCTCTCTCACGCAAATGTGCACAAAGCACATCCATGTCCAGCATGACAAAGGGATACTGGGACAAAGATTGCTGAAGTCACTGTCAGATCATAGTTTTAGCTATTTCTTTGTGTAATTATATTTTTTTCTGCACTTTCCCTGTGATCATGTTTCTTACTGATGCTTGAGAGCTCACACACTGACCGAGATCAGAAAATCAGGTTTCTGTGTGGGAGTTCTTGATGTGAGTTGCTTCAATATTTGAGCAGTAGGTGCTGACAGCCTTTGGTTTAAATAACGTGTTATTATCTTTGAATAAAAGTGTCTAAGGGTTATTCAGCCAGTAGATAGAAATTGAGTTCAACATCCTCTTGGTATCCTTATTAAACTAAACATTATCAGGTTTGCAGAGGCCAATTAGTGATCATTAACAGGGCTACCACTGGATTGCTAGCAAGCTGGTCTGCCATTTCTGCTGCAAAACTGTGCTATATAAATTTTCAGTGAGAGGCAAAACAGATGCTAACAAAAACTAAAGTACTATGCATGAAACATTTGCCTCCTAAAGCATGCCTACTCACAGGCAGCTCCCTGGAGACCAGCAGTCTAGGTCTACCAGATCTCCTCATGTGCTAAAGAGTAATTTTTGTGCTTATGCTTTGTGTAAACAGCTTATCTCTAGGTTGTGTGTGAGGACTGAAAACAAGCCTCCAAAACAAATCCTGGGAATGATGGATTTCTTTTTTTTTTTTTCCCTTTTCTTTCTGGACCTCTACCCCTTCCTGTGGCTGTGGTATTGACAACTCTCCAGTTCTTTTGAATCATAGTCTTTGAGGACAGCAAGAATAAAAACCAATTCCCCTCACCTCAGATAAACCTGTTTTTCCGAAGAACTACTAATGTCAGGCACTGAAACAAAGTTGAACTAGTGTTTCACGAGGAAAACAAAACTGCTGAGCAGCAGTAACACGGCATCTCTGCTGTGAGCTCTAGTCCAGGAGTCTTACAAGTTTATGTATAGTAACATGGACCTGATGTAGCGAACTCTGAGCTATCTTTAAGACATGAGTAATTGCCAGCAGTATGGGGCCAAATGTAAGGCCCTACGCATAAGCCAACCTCCAAGATTACCACCAGCATCAGCTCCAGTTTCCCTCTAATAGCAGACTCACTGCATATCAGAAATGACAACAGCACTTGAAGATGGTGTTTGTTAGAGTGTTGTGTCCAGATGGTAGGCTTCCATCTGCTTTGTCCATATGACCATAAACTCCTGGTTTCCTCTCTTCACCAAATAAAATTTCTACAAGAACATTAGCCATCAGTTATAATTTGAATTAACTTCAGCAATAGTCCTGTAACCAACTAGTAATGACCATATTCTCAACAAAAACCTGGAGTACTAAAAATTGAAGAGAAACATTCTTTCACTGTCTGGCTTCTATCCACTAGAAGTATTAAATTTAAAATATTCTTGTTCAGTATTTTTGTTGTGCTATCTGCTTCAGCCAAATCAACAAACAAAACAGGTTGTCGCCAAGAAATTTTCTCTTTATGCAAACATATGAAATAGAATTTAATTTACCTAACTCTGAGCAAGTGTTAAATTGTGAAAGCCTGTTTAAATACAATGAATGCAGTTGCAAAATAGTGTCAGTCCGAGGGGACTAAAGCAGAGTTTAAAGTAAATATTGAAATGCATCGTTTACGCAGCACTTTCTTTTGCTGCAGCTCCACCCTGGTGGTAAATATGAGTAGAAGACCTAAGGGGAGAATAACAAACAAACAAATTTAAAAATGGTGAATATATACATAGGTTATCAGGAAACAAATGTCATGTAATACACGGGAATACTTGTGGCTCTTTGTTACCAGTGCTAGGAGGCGACATGGGTAAGTGACCTTTTACCCTTCTACAGTTGGATAGCTTGAAATTATTTATAAGTCTGAACCACATCCAGTTCCTAGATCTAGTCCACAGATTGTTGTGAGGGATAGTCTTTGTTGCCCTAGGCAGCTGGCAAAGCAAGGAACACTTCCTCCAAAAGAACAGATTAAAGACGGCACCTTCTTTTTACAATAAGTACTGTGGTACTTTGTGGATTGTATTTATCCGTATGCTAGGGATGCCCATACACCACTTCAGCTCTGTTAAGCAGCCATAACCCTACCTGTGCTGGCTGGTTAACGGAGACTTCCAGCCACTGAGGGCTGCCAAGTGAGGTCTGATGGCTGGGATAAGCTGGTTTTTGAACTTTCTGTAATTTCTTTTTGCTGGGTGGCACTGGTTGCCCACACTGAGGCACCAGTGGATCTTCTCACCTTCTGTTTGGCCCACTCGCACCTGGTCCTCACTCTTGGTGTGCAGCAGTGTGCAGAATATGATAATGTGGCAGATGAAGGGTCTCACCTACCAGTTCTCTGAGTATCAGTAGGCAGGATGAACAAGAAGAGATCATACAATCCCTTTTTGCTGGTGGAGGGGACAGTGGCATAGCAAGACTAAGAAGCAGTTTTATCAAGGAACATAGCTGAATTACTCTCACTGAAGGGAGTAAGAGCTTGTTGTGGTTTAAGGTTTGGGGAAGGGGAGGGACAGGTGGAGCGGCTATTCCACTCCCCTTCCTGCCACACTCTATAAAAGGACACAGGAAGTTCTGCTCGCCCCTCCTCGCTGGAATTTGCTGCTGGCTCCGGACGGCTCTGTGGCTGCTACAACTCCACGTGGCTCGGGAGGAATCCAGCAACATCCGAGGATCGGTGTTGTATATATTTGTATATATACCTTCCCTTGTTACTTCTGTATATTTCCCTTCCTCTGATATCCCTTTTGTTGCTCCCTGTTAAAAGTTGTAATCTTGATTTCCAACTTTGTGTGAGGCCTTTCTTCCTCCCCTGGGAGGGAAGAGGGGAGGGGGAAGAGGGGTGAAACAAATTCTGCTCCGTGGGGGTTGCCCTGAGCCTTAAACGGAAACAGAGCTCTAAATTTGTCTACAAATCTAGCCCCAGATAACTTCCCTGAGATGCAAAACTTCTCTTGTGGCAAAAGAAAGCATCAAACCCTAACCTCTAACCTAGAGATATATTCTTAAAAGATCATCCTTTGTCTCATAGTGACAGTTTTTAGTTAAAAATGTCACTAGGCTCACCATCCTCACCATCTCACCTATAACATCCCTAGAAAGCAGGTGGGGGTCTCGGTTTTGCCTGCATGGTTTGTCACCACAGAAAAATCTGAAGCAGATTCAAGCAAACTGATGTCTGGCCATAAGCATGCCACATTTTGAAGTATTCTCTAGTTTTTTGTCATATCGTAGCTCATCAACAGTTTTGGCAAAACCCACAAATTTCTCAAGCCTTTTTTCCAAAATGTAGAGCAGAAATCTGCTTTGGCATTATCCACCTCAGCAGTAGGAAATCTAAGAATACTTGAGCAAATATGAACAGTCCATCATCTCCTTTTAAGCCTTTATGAGTTTACCTGTGGAACTGGGATGCTATAAATCTGCAAATAATTAGGAAAATTCTTCTAAAGTAAGCTGAAGTATTGCTCTGATCCTTGAGAAAGGAATAATCATTAACCTGTATGAACTTGGACTTGTCGTTTAGTGCCCTGTTATTCCCCTCTCACATTCCATGTGCTATTGCTTAGCAATTTCCCTGCAAAGCTGAAACAATTCCGCTGGTATGAAACACATTAACACTGGCTAATTGATAGGTCACTAGCAAAGAATTCTCCTCTGGATGGAGAGGGTGTTTTTAAAAGAGTTTCACAGAAACCTATTTTCACCCCTGTGTTGTTTAGTGTTTTCTGTGTTGGTCAGGAATTTAAAAAATTGCTGCTGAAATTGCTGACAAAAAAAATATGGAATTAATAAGTAAAGACCAGGAAAAGCTACAAAACCAGCAAACTGTGCAAGCAAATAAACTGTGTTTTCACATAGCCTAATGCAAGTTCCTAATTATGTTAGGAATAAGGCCTATTTTAGGGGAATCTGTTCTCTGAAGCAATGTATAAAAAACAACTCAGGGCCATGGTGGATAGTTAAACTGTCATCATGGGTATAGGGGAAACTATTATGGGATCAGGAGTTTCAATCGAACCCAGTAAAATGGCTTCGAATTAAAGCTAGAGACATTCTGGTATAATATGTTGTATATTTTAAGCATATTTATATGAATATTTTTTATTAGGTATAGATAACTTGCATAATTAGAACAGCTAAGGTGATTAATCATTAGATTAACTTCTGAAGGGATATGTTTTTTCCCAATAAATGTCAAGCTTTCAGGTATTATTGGAAGTTCTCAGGATTTTTTTTCAAATTCAGGTGAAACACATTCAAGGCAGCCCTATACATTCTTATTTATAAATCCACAAAAAAACCAGAAGTGTAGCTCAGGCGTTTCCTCTACTCTTGATGAAGCACGTTATATTAAGAGCCATCTCTTTCCTGCTATGTATTAATGCAAGTTTCTGAGCCATTTGAAACAGCTCTTAGTGTGGATCACATGCATCAGATAAAAAAATCTAAATATACAACAAATATGGAACCTCATGCTGACATCTTTAAGAAGCACCTCTAACTTCTCCAGCACCTCAGGTTTTTTCACCTGGAATTAAATATTAATATCTGCTGGTTTTATGGCTGTGTACATTAATTAATATTAAGTTATACTCTGTTCCTGAATTGTCTTTTGATGGTAAAACTCATCATTGAAGATTCTGTTATACAAAAACTATGCACATGGTATCAATAAAGTTAATCCTTTTATGCTTCAATTATTATCACCTGTTGATCCTCTTGCGATACAAATGACTGAAGCTGGATGGTCTGCACTACCCAGATGCGCAGCAGCACAGAACAGCCAAGCCCATAAATGTCACCAAGCACCTACAAAGACATTACAAAAGAAATGAGTTGTCAGAATTTTTTATGCAGGCTAGCAAAGTTGATATAAGTGTGGTCTGGTTTTTTCGGACCAAAAGATTTTGTGTGCTCCCTGACCCCTGACAGAAATATCAGATATCACTGAAGTTCTCTTGGCTTTAATTTGGATAGTCACAATGCAAACTGGGATTATCCTCGTTATTCTGGGGATCTTTATTCTAGACAGTAATTTACAGGGTGGTGTAGAAAGTGATGGTGATTTAAAAACTGTTCCCTACACCAGTGATTCCCAAACTTCTTGAAGACACCACCAAAGACTGGAAAACTTTGAAATTGATTTTGTGTTTGAAAGAAAGCCAGTTCAGAAAGCACAGAAAAGTGCAAGCTGTTCGCAGAGTCCTGTGTATCCTTCCTGGACACATGCTTTCCCACCTCAAGGTAGAGCTTGATGATGCAGCTGATTGTACCTAGGTGTGAAGCCAGAGTTCCTTGGAACTATGACCAGTTGCCATTCTCTTTCTCAAATCTAGTGACCACCTGTGGTCAGTGGTGTGTCCAATAGAAGGAGGTAATCTATCAAAAAGAATGGGAGCATAAGAGTGAAGTTACTATTTTTGTCAATGGAGTTCTTCAGGGCTTTAGTAGAGCAGAGGAATCTAAAAAATATCGTTAGAAATGCTTTCTTGAAGTTTTAGCTCTGTTGTCCCTTGCAATTACCCTGTTCCCAGCTGAATGGATGGATCATTTATTCCTTAAAGTATATTGTAACCTTGGAGCTCTATATGAACTTTGATCATGTTCCTCTTGAGCCTTCTTTTGGTCTTATTATCTTTTTTCTTGTAATAGCAATTACATAAATTACAGAGATTAATTTGGTTTGTTAGGCAGATAACATTGGATGTTTAGAGATTAAGCTGAGGCACCATTCAGATTTCCAATGGGCAGCTCATTCTGAGAGCTCACTGGGGGGCAATGCCACCACATAAAATGCAGTAATTCTTTTAAATGTAATTTTAGCTTAAATTTTAACTTTATTTAATGGACGTTTTCTAATGGTATAGAGTACGTCCTTAATTTGCCTCTCTATAATGTGATGCTGATATCCTTGAATAAGGATTTCAGAGGCAAGCATTTAATTTTTTTTTTTCCCCAGTAAGTAGCATTCTTATTCATTGTGGAGGCAATCAGCATTAAAAGCACGACTGTAAACCACACTCTTTTTGAATATCAGTAGTGACAAGATGTCAGTTTGGAATGCAGGTGTTCTTTAGTGAATGAACCGTAAAAAGATCTACATGCAAAACTTAATAATAATATTAGAGACAGTGGGAAGGACGGCCAAGGATGTGAATCAAGATTTGCCTACAGTACAGAAAAACAGTGAAAATTAATCTGCCTTCAATGTAAACAGAATCAAAGGATCACAAATGCAGTTCAGGGCAGAAATGGCAGAACAGTGGTCAACCAAGAAGCCTGAAGAGGCTGTAAGAGAAAGAGGAGGAGGCAGCCTCATACTGGGAACATATAAGAGCAAAGGCTTTTCCCTTTCCTGGCTCCCAATATGAAGAAAGTGACTTTCATTCTGACAACCATGTGAGGTTTTCAGGCACAGGGTAAGACTGATGACAATGTAAAGCTGGTGGAGATCATGTGAGGTAGCTCCTAACAAGAGGCTGATGTTTGGGGGTGGTGGGGATGTTTTACCCCTTTCCCCCTTTCCCTTTGGCTTACAGACTGTTTCATGTACTCTGGTTTACAGAGCTGCCAAATGTCACACAGCTTTCTTCCACCTCCCTACAGCCCAGCCTGATCCCTCATTTATCTGGAGAAGGGGTGTCAGGGGGTACCAGTACCACCATCATCCTGTATTTGCTTAAGTCAGCTGCCAGGGACTCCTGTGTTGTCTGCTCTACAGAGTCCCATAGCTGTTCTTCTTCCTTGCTCCCTGCCCCACCATTGTCTCCTCGTAGCTCCATGACAGCAATGCATAGATAACAGTGGTCCTGAGAGAGAAAGATGGGAACAGTCAGAAGATGATGAGAGAGAGAAGGAATCAAGTGCAGGAAGAAGGAGAGGAGTGCAGGAGCAGTCAATGGTCTTAGGGAGCTCACAGGGTTCGTGCACAGGGATAGATGACAAATTGCAGATCCTGGACTGGGAGATGTTGAATCAGTTATGTCTCTTGACACCAATGAAGGAAGGGTGCCTCTGACATAAAGATGGCCTCAGACAGATGGAACTGCTATTTGGATGTGTCAGATTTAGCCAAGGAGTGTCTGTAGGCAGCTGGAACAGACTTGATGTGTGTGCAGTTCTCAGACCATCTGACAGAAGCAAGAGAGTGTTGTGAAGAACGGTCACAATTTAAAGAATAAAGGTCCAGGTCAGAGTTGTGACCACACATGGAGGTTCTGCTCTAAGAGCAGATGATGGCAGAGATTACCAAGCCATCAGAAGTTATGTTGATTGTCAGCTATGGGCAAGCCAGAAAGAAATCTCTCTCCACTCTGAACTAGATAAAGGTGAAGACTGTGAGATCCAGTATTGGCTGTTTTTTTCTTCATCCTCTCAAGAATGTAATGTGTAATCAGATCATGAAAAGCAGGCCAGACTGACCATATATATTACAATGATGATGTATCCAGCCGACCGTTTTCACATTACTTTTGCATGTTGCAGATTGTGATGACAGCAACTGGACTAATTGTTTATTTTATTTCCACCAGGTCTCATGTTACTACTTAGGTGGACACGCATGTGTCAGGTTAACATGACAATTAATTTTTATTAATCAAAATTCTAAAAACAGTTCTGAGATAAAAGCTGTAAAGCTTCTTGGAAATGCCTGGACTGCTGAACGCTGGGGTACAACAGCACATCTTTTAGAAGGGTTTTTTTTCTCAGCCTGAATCAGTAGGATAGTCTTATTTGCCAAAAGTGAGTGTTTCTGCAGACCTTTGATCTCTGTGTCATTCTTGCTTTATTCTGGAAATAAGGTAATCACAAAACCCCAAAGTTAAGATAAACATAATAGCTGCTTCTGCTAGGTTTTTTTGCAAAATCAGTATACTGTCACCTGGGCAAAGGCTAGATTATTGCCCTTTGTATTCAACACCACCAAAATCTCACTCTTTCTCCACCCCAAACCCAAAGAACCACTGGAATAATTACCCTATTTGTATCATGAGTGTAAAAGAAAAAAAACCCTTCTTCCCCTACCCCAGTGTGTCCAATGCAATCTTCTAATTCCCAGCAACACTACCAGAGAGAGACAGCAACACGTAAGCAGCCAGGACAAACTCCTTCACTTGCAAGTGGCTACATGAGGTAACAGGGTAATGAGGAGAGGTGGCCTGCAACTCATAGTTGCATAAGAATATTGCTGCTCTAATAGATTAAAAGAAGATCAGTCATCAGTGCTGGATGACAGCTGAAATAACAAAGGTCAAAGGCAACTAAGAACAGGGTAATGAGCTTCAGATGCACAGAAATCCAAGGAAGTCTTCCATGGCAATGTGAGGGTTGGAGAGGATAATATGCTTCATTACATACAAAGAAGCAGGGAGGAGGGACAGGGAGGCCACCCAGCTCTCCACACTTTGGGGACAGACTGAAAAAAGAAGTAAATACCATATGGGACATTTAGATGGGAGCCCAATGACTTTGTTAAGCATGTCCTCATTACAATAGCGCCAGCCAAACCCATATTAGGGATTGCTGGGCACAGCCTGAGCTGTAGCCCCACAGGTGAGATGCCAGAGAAACAGGTATCCAGATGGGCTCATCGGGAAGCTTGTTCCATATGTGTATCAATAAAGCAAAGCGTGGAGCAGTGCATTGCAGATCCCATAGCAGTGGCACTGCTGAGAGCTATTGCAGCAGACTGGAACTGGAGCAGATGCATATTTCTGAAGGAGCAGAAAAATCGAAACCTTTTGTAGAAAAATGTCAGTTTTGAGAAATGATTTGACACAGAAGTTTGAAGTAGAGTAACAATTCTGTGTTAATTTAAGCTGATTTTATTTCTATTACTGTTTTCTGAAATGATTTCAGCTTTGGTTTAATTTCTGCTTTCTTTCCTCATGTAGTTGCTCTTCAGCTAGCCAGCTGCATTTAAGCTGGCATAGAAATAGTTTTGTTTCAGTGTGACTCGTCAATCTTTTTGGGGTTTGCCCTCTATTTCCATTCCAAGGAGCAAGCAGTTTTCAGATTTGCTCATTTTACCCTAGAGGCCACTGTGGTGGGATGGCAGCTGTCACTTAGACTAGACTCAGTCTTTGATATCAGTAATAGGCATCACTCTGGATCTGAATGCGTGGCAAAAGGACCTGGGATTGCCAGTTTCTGTGGCTGACTCTCAGATGTTGGATGGCAATGTGAAATAGTGAATACTAATTTATTTTATAATATAGACTCTATCCTCTTTCCCTGAAGGGATGTGGAATGAAATTCAAGTATTAGGAGTTATCTCTTTTCCTAGGCAAAAATTTAATGCAGCATTTATCTCACCTTACAGTGAATGCTGCTGAAGTGCTGTGTTAATTAGGAAGATCACAACATCAGGCTTCTCAGAAACAACATTCTTCCATGTAAATGTTTCAGGAAGAAAGAAGAAAAAACCACAACCTCAGGGTCTTGACCTTTCTTTTTTTTTTTGCTCTTGGTTGTTGAGTGCATGTTACCAACCAACTTTGTGACAATCCATAGACAAGATGAGGGGGTACAGCCCTTATCCTGCAGATAACTAATACACTTTTAATTGTGCAGGTGCCTAGTTCAGAGCCAAGATATTGCCACCATGAGCAGCTGTGGACACTCAGAACAGAGGGAACGGAGGGGAATCACAGCACAAAATGGTGATCAGCATTTTGTGTGATATTTTTCTGTGGCATAGTCAATGACTAATAGTAAAAATGAATAGACAGTAACACATTCCTAGTAAGTGTTAGGGACTAGCCCAAGGACTGTCACAGGTACTTCTGAAGTATTTCTCTACTTCAGTTTAGGTTATCATTCAGTGAAAGATGCATTTGTTAGTCACATGCAAAGCCAAAAGAAAAAAGACTTTAAAATACTTTTTGCTTAGCTTAAAAAAAAGAAAAAAAAAAAGAAAAAAGAGAGAGAAATGAAAGATACACATAAAGTAGCATATAGATGACTCCCACAAGCATGGGTTTTTCAACTCTTGGCTGCCCACGAGCAGGAAAGAGCACCGTGGGGGCTCTGCTGGCTGGTGTGCAAGAGATGCTTCTTCAGCCTGCCTGTCTTGGGGCCAGACACTTCCCTCTGCTGCCCAGCACAGCTCCAGCGGGCAGCCATCGCTCCCAGCCCTGCCTGGCTGCAATCATACCTCTCAGCCCCACCAGCAATTAAAGAGGAAATTAAACAACTAGAGTATCTTAACTTTTCAAATATTGATGATTTGAAATGAAAATGAGCAGTCGAGGCATCACTGGTACCTTTCAGTAATCAGTCATTCTTGTTCCCTGCAGATGGCAGGTTTTTGTCTTTCTGATCAAGAAAAGCTACAAATCACTGCTCATTTGATCACAGCTTGAATCCTTTCATGAAAACAAAAATAATCAATTAAAGCTCAGTCTGCTGCATGCTGCTCTTTAATTTTTAATGATAGTTTCATTTGCTACCCATTTCTTTTAGCTCACCAGAAAGGTTACATACTCTGTTTTATTGCAATCTCAGAGCATTTTGTTCTGCTCACTGTTCATATTTAAGCATGCAAGTCAGAAAACTCCTCCAACAATTTTTTTGACTGGATGTGGTCTCAGCTAATTTGCTTACCCCTTCCCTGGTCAGATGTCCCAGGTTACTATTCATTGTAGACCTAGAGAGAAAAAAGACTTCAGTGGGGGTTTTTTTGCCAAGTGCGATAGGGAACTTGTGCTAGCAACCAGCATTTCTTTAGGGATGCAGAAGTGAGGTTGGGGTTAGAATCAACATCCACTGCTTAATTAACCTTCTTGGCATCCCCAAATCAGTAAAAAAAAAGCTTTAAATCTACTTTTTTTTTTTTCCCAAGAAAAGGTTTTGTGTAAGCCTCTATTCATTTTTTTCCATTCCTTTTTGAGAATGGCAAGTGCAGAAAATAGAAAATACTTGCCAAAGCAAATTGAGTATATATTTGCCCTTCATAAAAGGTGACGTAGTTTGGATGTGAGTTGAAGTGGGGGTTCAAGTAAGTTTCTAATGCTGACTTTGCCCCAGCTTGCTCTGTACATCATACAGTGGCCTACTAAGACTTCTTGGGACTTCTTAAAAGAAAACCTGAAGCCTGGGCTGTGTTTAAGCAAAGATTATGTGATGATAATAATCCTCCCTCGAAATATGGAGCCAATTAGGGGTAAATTGGAGTCAAGCAAAACTTACCAGCTTGAAATAAGTTTCATTTTAGGGTTTGTTCAAAGTAGGAGTCAGAGAACTGTTACATTTACTTTGGAAAAAAGATAAAAGGACTTTTGAGTACAATTTCATCTATTTCTTTGCCTGCACCCTTCTCATGTCTCTATCTGCCTGTACCCCCCCCCCATCCAACCGCCCAAAATATGACACAAAAAAACCCAAAAAACACACACTCAACAGGTCAACAACAAAAACACTTATATTGGAAGCTTTTATCTGACAAAAGTGGCTACTATTTTGTGCATCTGGTGGTTTGTGTCCTCATTCTTATCTGTTGCTGTGGTTACATACAGTTATAGTACATGTCCAGGGATATACCATAGCCTTCCCTCTTCCCAATGTGTTACAGTGAAACTTCTGATGGAGACACCAGGCATTTGAACTCTAATCCCCTAGAGATACACAGCAGCAGTTCTGAGAAGGCATTTTTTAGTATTCAAGTATTCGCATTTTCTGACAAAAGAAATATTTAATCTTTTGCTGAAAAGCAGGCTGTTATGACAGCAAAACCCAACTTTCTACCACCAAGAGTTCAGGATGAAAACTTCAAATAAGCTGCAGGCCAGACCTATGCAAAATGGGAGAAAAAAAGAGTGTTAAGAATTGTGATCTGAAAGTACTGGATTTTCCACAGCCTCTCATAGAGTAAAATCATATGAAGTTTGGCATTTAAATCCTTTCAGGATTTAGGTATCTTTGTTACAGGGATGAAATCCACTCATTGTAGGCTGCTAGAGTAAACAGCAGTTGTTTTTGACAAATGTCATGTTCTGGGTATTTGTGTTTTGGTGTAATTTTAAGTGTATCTCTATCTAGATATACTTGCATTTATTTTTGTACTCTCTGCTGTTGAGTACTAACAGTATTTCATTTTAAGCTCCAAAGACAGTTTCCTGTGTCACTAGATAAACTCCCCCCAAAATGTATCTATTTGAAGCAGAATTTGTAGTGCAGTAGTGCTTAGGGAAATTAGTGGGAAATGTTGCATGCTCAGTACATCTGAAAACAAGATTTGTTTCGATATTTGAATATGGATGAAGGTGCCTAATGCAAGGTTTGTGTCTCTTAAAACCTGGTGTTTGGTTTTTGAAAGAGAGTTTTGTACTTAGTTTGTTCTTTCTCTATAACATATTCCTCTAAATCATAAAACTTCATATTTGTTATTTTGGAAAATATTTGCAACTAATAATGCAGCCTAAATAATAATGACAACAACAGGAACAACAGAAAGCCCCCTGGAATCTTACCTGTAAATCAAATGCAATTGCTCAGATTTCTTTGTGGATTCCCTACTACATCTATGGAAGAAAAACTTGTATAAGAATTACTGTTTTGGTTAAACATGAATGGTTGTACATTTTAAAAGTGAATTGCATAGTTGACTGTCTCAGAGCATGACGTGAGCTTGGCTAGACAGGTTCATTTCTCTCTGGCAAGACTAGAGTGTACATTGCTCTTAGTTACGACGCTATCTGCCCAAACAGGACGACCTGAAAACACCTAAAATGTTAAGCTTACACTAAAATAAAACTATTAGAACATTAGGTACTGTAATTCCATCTAAAAAAATACGTGGTTATTCTCTTGCTTAACCCCTTTCTCAACATCTGTAGCAAGTTTGCCAGGAGTGCACTGATAACAATAATAGCTTCTGTAAAATTCAGAAAGGTTGCTAAAAAAACACCAGGTCATGTCCCATCTATAAAATTTAAATTCAACGTTTTGATGTGACATGAATTTTTATGTCCTTAGCTGCAACAAGTAATCTATTTGGCTTAATGATTTATGCATTATTAAAGGGGAAAAGGAAAAAAATATTTACACGAATGCTGAGCACCTGCTTTGCAGAAGGTACTTTTCCTCAGTGTAGCTCCTCATAGACTGGCTGGCTGCTTTCAGGCCCCACTGTGGGGAGGGGAGAATCACCTTCAGGCTTGGATCTCCACACCCTGGAGCTACAGGTCAACAGGCTGGGCTTAGACTGTAGCTGCCTGTGTTGTGAAGTGCTGGAGCCTGGGCTCGGCGCTCCGATTTGGAGTTGACCTATGGATGAGTCCCAACTCAGCAGTGTGTTTTGTTCCCCAAGTGGATTCAGGCCCCAGAGGCAGAACCTGGCCCAGCTGTGTGAGGCCCTGCCTTCCCCTAGGTGATCATGGTTGGGGTGTTGGGTGAGGTCAGAGCTGTATCAACCAGGAACTGATTAGTGTATGTGGAGCAACAAGGAGCTGTCAGTTTGAAAGGAGAGTTCCTGTTGGGGCCAGTTGAAGGAAGCTTGCTGAGCTTTCTCTTGGTGTTCTGTTCACCCTTGGATTATCTGAAGAGAAAAAGGGAAAGAGCTAGCAGCACTGTTATGGGAGACAATAGTTCCAACTGCTCCTCATTCCCTCCCACTGGCTGCTAGCAATGGCATTACGTTGCTCTCCTGTCTGTTTTGGCTGGCCACCATCAGATGTTTCTGTTGCTGCAGCTCTGTAATGAGTGTAGAGATTATATGAAAGATTGACATTGCTCATTTATGTGTAGAAGACTTCTAAACATATCCCTTTGCTTCACACATTTCAAGACATTCCTAGACAAATTTTCATTATTCCTTTTTCATACAAGAACTCATGTGGGAAGCTGCTGTTGAGCATCAGTGTGGCTGCTCTTTCTGCCACACCTGTGCACAGCTGGCAGGGCCAGGCTTCAGTATGTTGTTGCAAATCAGAAGCAATTCCCTCTTTATGACAAGCCTCTGGTTTTGAAAGAATTGGCTTCCTAGCATAATAAAAGAATGTAAGAAAAGCCTGTATCAGGCCCATCCAGCAGTCCCTTTTGGTTATTCTTTTTTGTTTTCCATCACATGTCAACAAAGAAATTCACTTTCTTTTTCAGTTTCCTCTTCTGAGAAATCTTTGGTTAGATAGAAGGAAAAGATCTTTCAGGTGTCCATTACCCTGTTTACAATTAACGCCTTATACTTAAATAATAGAACAATTCCAGCAGCTATTGCAGAAGTCAAAAGGCACAACACTTTTACTTTCTATCACGGGCTTAATACTGGGCAAAGATACAAATGGGGAATGACTAGCCTTTGATTCTGAGTCTAATGAGGGAAGGGTAGTTCTCCTCAGGGGGGAAATGCAGACAGTGAGGAAAGGCAGTTCTTCTCAAAGGGAAAATATTTCCACTCAGAAATTATTTGAAGGCCAGATTAATTTTGCTCATTTATTGCTTTTTCTTTTTCCCAGTAGTTTACAAGTATCTCAGATTACTCATCATCCACTGGAACACAAAATTGATTTGTTTATGGTAGGAAATTAAGTGAGACCAAAAAGGAAGCATTGGCTTTGTTGATCTTTTGTACTTAAAAAAGCGCCATCTTTCTCTAGGCAACATGAAGCATTTCTACAGTTTCTGTGAACCCTGGCACACCTGATGAGAATCTGTCAATACATTGCTCTTGATAAAGTGCAGCACTTATAAAGCAGTGGGGCAGAACATATACTGTAAGTTTCTGCCCTTTGAAGGTAGCTGGAAAAGACATTTGGTCTGACTGTGAAGATTTATTCCTTTTTCTACTCCCCTGGACAGAAAGAAATTGTTGACAGCTACTGAGGAGGATTGGTAGGGGTGGGCTGTGGAAGGAGCAATTGGAGTAAAGGAAAGAAAAGGAAAAGACGGAGTGCAAATACTTTAGTTAAGAAATACATCCAAGCTTTTTGTCTGAATAAGCCCTGCTTCTGGAAATTATGAAGAATCTGAATAGGAAAACAACAAGCTGCTTCAAGACTGAAGGAAGTCCAAAGGGGCGTTTTACCTAATGAAAAGTTTTCGACCTCTCTGGGAAGATAAATGATCAAGAAATCAATGAACAGCACAGAGGGTGAAGCAGCTTTAACCAGTATGACATTGACAGTGTATGTTCATAAAAGTGAAAATGTGTTTTCTTTTTCTTTGGCAAAACTAGGCACTGACTCTCCATATAACCACTTTAATATTTCAACTGCCTGAGAGTTCATTTGCCCTGTTTGTAAGAACTACAGCTGAGCAATTTTATGAAGTCTTTCTTTACCAGCCATGTTTGTAGGCAGGTGGTAGTTGTTAGACTGGAAAGTGTATGCTTCTCATTTCTTAGTATTTCAATATGAATAAAAACAAATCTGCTTTCGTTCCTTCGTCTTGGTCTACATCTAGCCTTTTCACACCCACACAAGTCAGCAGAAGGAACAAAATCCTTAAATTGTGATTTGATACAGTATCATCAAAATTAGATAAGATAGACAAAACCAGAATCATCATGCTCTATAAAAGCTTTAAGGAAAAAAAAAAAAAAGGAAACAGTTTAAAACAACCAAATCCTTGTATTTCTGGAAAGACAAAAACATTCTGCAACAAATAAACAAACAAACAGAACAGGTAATATCCATTTTACTCATGCTAACACAGTTTCCTTGAGCCTAACAGGGTGAGATATTATGCATCCACAAGTATGCAAAAAACCCTTTTTTGGGGGGGGGGGCAGGGGAAAGAAGCTATTTTTCAGGCTCATCTTGATAAAGTTAAAACATACAAAAACAATGGTAAGCTAATGGAGGTTTAAGGTGAACATCTTCATGATATAAAGGTTTTAGGAAGGTAATCAAGAACATGTTAGTATTTCTTTTCACTTTCTCTCTCATTCTGTTCCCCCATTCTTTCTCCTCCCACTTTCTCCTACCTCCAATAATCTACCTTTGTGCAGCTTGGATCCCATCCCAAATTTCTTGTTTGAATATGTGGCCATTTTCTCTTTGCATAATTTCTCCTCCCACTTACTGAGAAACTGCCAATTATTTTCAACCGATTTCCTTCTTAGGCTGGATTATGACTAAAATGAAAGCCTTAGGAGATTCTGTTAACTAACTAGGATAAATTTGAAAGAGTTTGGTTGCATTTGTTCATGTAGCATACACCTTTGAACCATCTTAGTTGCTCAAGATTATATCTACCCTTGTCAGTTTAATTCTTCTTGTTATTCCTCTCTCCTCCCCCAAAAGAACTTTCAGTGTCTTTAGTGTGTTATTCTATACTGCTTTTTTTCCTTTGGAATGTTTTTAATTAACTGGGGCATCATAAGATTTCCTCCATGAAGCTGATGTGCGGAGGCATGAATGGGCAGTACTGGGCGGAAGAGACACATGGCCATGTACCAGTAAGAAATGGTACAAGCAGATTATTGTTTTATTTTGTCATCAGACTGTGACCAATATATGGTGCTACCAAATTCAGAGCCCTGTGTGAGAGAACATGACTTTTTTTTACTGGTCAAAACAGCACAGTATCATTACTAAGAACTTGTGAGTGAGATCTCTGGATCATTTTAACTGAACTTCAGTGAAATCTCTGTAATTGAATTGCATCGTGTGTTTTGTTCATGGCATCTGTCTTTCCAGAAAGACTACTTAAGAGTTATTTTCATAATTCTTTTAAGGAGTAATGGGGCTTATTGCTTCTGCTTAGATATTTACTGTGACCCAGTTATTAGTAGAACAATTATATTGAGCTCAAAGAAAAAAAAAACAAAAACATATAAATATAAAAATAAAAATGTATTTATTCCTTTATAAATCCTCATTTAAAAGATGCCTTTGAATTTCCTTCTGGTTTTTCTGTTGGGTTGTTTTTTTTTTCACACACTGAAAGAATTCAAATCAATATGCAAGTGAATATTTTTCTTTAAAGAAATCCTGATGATTCCAGCTGCATATCACACTCACTTTGAAGTTTTTAATTAATTTAGTTCACTTGTATGCTCTGGAGTCAGGACTAAACAATTGCATATGCTGGAATAACACTGACTACTTAATTTTTCCAGTACAGGAGCTAGTATCACTGAGTAATTATCTATTTTTCTTTGCAACAGAGTCAAGAGAATTATTCCATGTTTTCAGACAATCTGGACAAATACCATCAATGCTTTACTGGTTTCCTGATGTTCATCAGTTTGCTGACATACTCCATCAGTATGCAAGGAGTAAACTGAAATGAAAGTGGTTACTCACAGCGTAATGCTCTCTCTCTGAGTAGTATCCTGTAACCTTGCAGTAAGAGTAGGAGAATATGTCCTTAAACTTTTTGGCAATATTTTACTTTCCTTTTATTTTTTTTAAGCCTGTTGTCTTGATAGATTTGTCGTATTTCATTCTTGTTTTCTTAGCTGGATCTTCATGTTCCAAGGTTCTTCTTATAATTTCTATAACAATATATTCTTCATTATGGTTTCTCTTTCCTTGATTTTCTATTTCCTTTCATACTTAGCATATGCAGCTGTGTTGTGACTTTACTGTGAATAAAATAATTTTGTTTTAGTTTAGTACAGCTTCTTCTAGTTTGAAGATCTTTTGCCATTCTTTTCTTCTTAATAAATTTTAAGGATGCATTTGATAATATTTAAAAAATTTTGAAATTGAGGCGAAACAATGAGTGAATACTTTAACAATGCATGAACACTTTAACAATGCGTGAACAGGGAAGTTTACGAATAGTAAGAAATTACTCAGAATAAATGTACCTGGGAGTTTTGATGCTTTTTTAAATTGGAAACATTCTATCCAATCCCTTTTTTAAAAATAGCATTTATTTTGAACATACAAGTAAATTTCTGGAAAAACAAAAATAAGCTTATTTTTTAATTACAAGTAACTTAAAACATCTTTAGAAACCGATTATCTGTGTAAGTAATTTGTTTGCCCTGAATAATCTTAATAGAATAACAGAGACATTTAAAATATTCACTGTCACTAATATGTCATAAAAGATCATAACTAAGATAAATTTAAATAATGATACCTAGATGCTACAATGGCAAACAGGCAACATATGTTAAACTTTTCTCATTTGTGGGCTTGTTAAAAATTTTCCACAACATTTTAGTGAAACATTTAGGTAGCAACAGATTGTGAGGGAGCTTTTGCTGAGAAAGAAGTTTAGTTATTGTTTGCAGAGTCCTTGTAAAAAAGGCTACAAACTCCAGTGTTCCACAGATGACAATTTGCAAACCAGAGATACTGGGCAAAGCAGAAAGAGCAGGTATATTTTAAATAGGACTTTTGTGCTATTGTCATTAAGGCAGCAAGTTACCTCTACAGCTAATTTGCAATGGAGTTCTCTGAGATACAGTACTGTAGCCAGATGATAAAGGTTGGCCACGTGCACCAGAAGTTCTGGGAAATTACTTGCTCCAGCAATCCCAACTATTTAAAGAGTGAATTTAATTATTTGCCACTCCTTTCACAGCTCTCCAAGCCAGGAAGTTGAACGCAAGTACAGGGCTGAGCTTGGCCAAGTGTTTTGTGCTGTACTGCCAAGGTGAACTCACAGAAGACTTTCTCTGTGTTTGCCCCCATGCCGGAGAGGCAAAGCCAGCACACCGAAACCATTCCGTATGGAGGAGTAGTGCGTGGCAGGAAAGGAGACTGAGAAGTTAAAAGCAGCTGCTCTGGGGCACGGGAAGGCCTCTCCCAGGACTCTGTTGTCTGCTCCCTCCTGGTTCTGCCAAAGCTATCACATTCTTGAAAGCTCTGCAGTGCTTTGCTGCTGTGGAAAATCTATCCTTGGGCGTTTGAACTGCCAAGTGACTTAAAATAAATGTGGTTTCCTTATCATCATTCCTCCATTGTCAGCCTCAGAAATATCATGCAGTAGCATTTGGATTTCTTTTTTAGTATTAAAGAATAAAGTATTTTAAATTTTTCCTCTGATGAAGAAATATTACAAAAAAGCAGCTAGATAAAATGAAGCAAGTGTTATACAGGCATCTGCAAGTATATAGATGTTGGAATTTTCCTAAATTCAGCACTGTAGGTCCAGGGAAATCTGAATTTAGTTTTTACTGAAAGCAAATCTGCTTATGTTAAGATGAATAGCCTACACACAGTCTTTATTCTGTCTTATACTACCATCACGAGTGAGGGGAATGAAGAATGCAAATGCCAGTCTCAAGATTTTTAAAGTATAATTTAAGACCGCGAGCAATGCCTTAATCACAGTTATACATGGATCATAATCCATAAAATTATTATAGGGTGAGTGCACCACTGCTCAAAACTGCAGTCAAAGAGTGATTACAGGATTCTGTCAAACTAGAGGGCATATCAAAGAGGGGCTTATGAGGCTGTCTTCTCAACTTGGTATTACACAATACCAGCACTAATATTTAGGATGATGGACAATAATTTTCTTCCGGAATCCACAGGTGACACCAAAGGGGAAAGGAACTCCAAAAACTTCTAAAATGGGTCTGATTTGAAGTAATCTTGATGACCTGGAGAAATAGCCCCCAAACACTGAGATCATATTCAGTGAAGCTAAGTACAAAGTTCTGCATTTAAGAAGGATGACAGAAGCAAGTCATGAGGAAAAACTGCAGGTAATGTGGGAAGGATGAGTGTTTGTTGTGGGCTAAAGACTAAATATGAGTTGAACAACACAACACACACACAAAAATTGAAAAGTCAGTTGATATTCTCAGTGCTACTGATTTCTTAGCTGGGATACTGACATCTGCTGCTAAGAGAAAAGCCAAACTGACAAAGAATAAGAAGTTTTAAAAAAGACAAGGAACAAAATATTTTTTTTTAAAGTTGATAAATTAACTGATTTTTAACTGCTTTAAAGCACTAAGAAAAAAGTGTGACCTATGGAAACATGAAGGAATCTGTTTTATGAAGCATTAAAAAAGGAAAGAAAAAGATGACTGGGTGCATATTTCACAATATTCAAATATATAAAAGATTCCTATGAAGAGGTTAGGCTCAGCTGTACTGTATGTCCATGCAAAGTAAGACTAGAGGTAGGGCTTAACCAACCCCAGGAAAACTAAAGACTGGTTAGCTGAAAAAGCCTCTTGGCTATCGCATGGCTATTTGCAAGAAACATGGAAAGATCTGTCTTTGAGGGTACACTAAAGGAAATTGGAGAAACATCCAAGAAGGACCTGAAAAATATCTTTGAACCTATCTCAGAGCAGGAGAATGGAGTAGATGATATCTCGATATCTCAGATAACTGCTCACATAACATCTCCCAATCTGATATCTAGATGTTTGCCATGTAACTCTTCATATTATAAGAGAGTCATTTTACACATAGCTGTGTGGAAAATCTGGATGTCTGGAAAAAGAAATGTAGGATGCCAAGACTGGAATTCTCATCTCATGTGGTATTTAGATTTCTTTCAGATCACTGGAGGAAAAAGTATAAATAGAAAGCATAATGTATGGAGACAGACACAACCTGGCCAAATCAAAGGCTGAATGTAGGCCCCAGCTTCTTTCCCTGGTGTGTCCTAGCACTCACCTGTAGCAATGTTTTGGCAAAGATTTGCATTCAAAGAATGTGGTCTTCAAGGAAGTTTGTGTTTGTACATGGCTACAAGCTCTTGCTATGATTACTGGTCTGATTAATCCTAAATACAGGTCCATAAAGCTATGTGGGCCAACTATATCTCAAGTAGACTGATCAATGCTTGCATGTAAGATGTCAAACCCAACATGTTTTCCTCCAGAGATTTTTGCTGATCAGAAAGCATTGGTGATTCATGCGTGTGGTAGTCAATAATACAGGTAATTTCTCTCTACTTTGAAAGTTCAAATAATTTGAGCATAACCAAATTAAAAAGTACTTCCTGAGCAGTTTGATTGAAAATCCATTTTGGAAGATGTTTGTCCATGCACTAATGTGTATCACCAGCTGTTTCCTTTCATTTGTATTCAAAGCGCATGCAGCTTTGCTGTTTAGATTACTCAGGGTATTGGCTAAATGGGTGGAGTGGGACATGTTATTTGCATATTGATATGTTTTGTATGGAAATTATTTTGATGAATTTTTACCTTATTAGATTATGCATTGTTATAGTGTGTATATGAACACAACAATCTCAGACTGGGGAGCAGTTTTGAAAAATGGAAATGCAAACACACACAAATAAATTCTATTATTTAATTAATATGCATTACATGTTTAATTAATAAACTTTCATTAATTTGGAGATTGGAATTGGGAAAACCACAACATATAAGAACTTATAGGTATCAGGTGTAAGTAGGTATACTATGTGTGTGGAGTCATTGGCTACTTCCAGCTTAGCACAGAGATGCTAGCTGAGGGCTTTTGGGCACTCTAGAAAAGGACTTTGTAGTCTGAGTGCTTAATTGTCATGCAGCATGCTTCTGTATTCTTGTTCATGATGATTTTACTTAAAGAAGTAAACATGACATAAGGTCTTACACAAGTTACTCCAGAAGTCTCTGAAGGGCAGATTATTGGTTATAAAAACAGGCAAGCAGATTTGATTAACAAGATGTACTCATGAATAAACAACTATTCCAAAGCAGCTTAATCTTGCAAGTAATTATCTGATGTGTCTATATATCTATATCTATATCTATATCATCTATATCTATATCTATCTATCTATATTTATACCTAATAACATTTTTGGTATTCCAGAGATAAAGGCATTAGTGGCTAGAGTATGCCCTGTTTGGCTACATATGTCTTTCCACATAAAACCAATGGGTGCTTACTTCACTGAACATTGACTCAAACATCAGTGCAGATTTAAAGACCACATCCACAGCTATTTGTGTCCTTAGACACAGTTGTCAAGGGGACTGTCTAATGGTGTCATGTTCAAGACATAACCATTCTGGCTAATTAGACATTAGCCTGGTGGAAATGTCTTCTCAATGAAGTTTCAGTACAGCTTGTCTTGCTTTCAAGAAGTATGTCTGATACAATTTCACCAGCAGTGCCCATTTTCTTGTTTGCAGTGCATTGTAAGAGCCTAATTTTCTATCTTACAATGCCTCTGTCAGATATCAAAGGGTACTGACTAATTGCATTTAACTGTTTTATAGAAGTTCATCTCAGAAAAAACATCAGATGATGGAAACCTCAGTCGAATGCTATAGAAAACAAATGTTTATTTATATTAAATAAATCCTTATATGCTCTAGACTTCAAAATTACTTTGTCACTACTGTGAAGCCACAACCTTTGTTACTTTGTTGCTCTACATTTCTATAGTTCTATTTTTTTAACATGTTAACTAATTGTGTCACTTGTTGGTGAGTTCAGAAAGAGGGTTTTTTCTATAACTTGCAGAGTAATTTGGAAGACCAACGAACTGCAAAGCTCAGAAATCTGCCAGAGGGTCCAAGCAGAGAGAGTGTATTGCTCCTGCATTTTTAGTAATTAACACTGAAATAGTGGGATTTGGAAAGGATCTGAAAATGGCCTCTTGGGCTCCAAATCTTATAAAGAAAAAAAAAAGAGGGATGTGTTATTAACAAATCATTAATGTAAGCATTGTACTCCATAGCGTTATACACTTCTACCTTTGAGGACTTGTTGAGATACCACAGCATTTACCCAGAGCTAAGACACTAAGCAATGACTGTACTGTGAAGATTTCCCGTTCTCTAAGACAAGTGGTGGGTTCCTTCTAATGAACCAACTGCTTTTCTGTTACACCCCAGAGTCCCCACAAATTCAATACAAATAAAATTTAATGACTTTGTCTCTTTATTTATTTATTTTATTCAGCTACTCGTATATTCTTCTGCACATCATGTTTCTCACTCTTGCAACCAGAGAGCTGGGTGGGAAACAAAGGTGAGAACATGATTACAGACAGCTGACAGAATTCCAGCTTGCTTTGAATTAAATGAAAGGAATGAACAGCTGATGGTCTCTTCTGGTTGTGCATAGTACCATTGGTGCTATTAATGAGGTCTAAAGAAGGGATAGAAAGGGAATGAGCTAGAGATAAGTCTAACTCCACCCTCTCTGCTACAATGTTCATCAGATGAAGGGCAGTAAAGATTCGCATTGTATTTTACCAAATGGCCTGGTCAAGATCCCAGGACCCATGCTTGTTGCCTGTCAGAAGTCCAGTTCAGAACCTTTCAGACATTTTTGGGAGCAAACTTACATCTCCTGGAGCATGCATACACTCAGGTGCTGGTGACAGCAGGAATGAGAGGAGGGAGGAAATGCAGGATGAGCAGCAGGTTTCTCTTCCCAGAAGTTTCAGTGTTTACATTCTTTATACAGGAATGCACGTGTAAAGGATGTTTTCCAAAGTGCTCAGGAATGGCATACAGATGTTTGATGCCTACTCTACCAGTCTTGAAGTCAATGGGAGATTTGTCCAGTGATTTCAAAGGGCTTTAAATTACAATTTTAAATTATTCCAGGAATGGAACTTAGCCACATCTTTAAAAGTGCAGGGATTTTTGCTGGTTTTTCATCAGAAGGGTTCTGGAAATATGGTCTGGTTGTCACTTGCTTTTGAAACAGTGGTTGGGAATTTGTATAATGTTGCCTCAGAATAAAGAGAATGAATTTATAGTGGCCCAAAGAACAGAAATGGCTAATGTGAAGAACTAGTTTCTGCTCTCTTTACTTCAAAGAAGCATCTCAGAATTACTTGTGGTTTCAAATTAAAGTAGCCTGTACTAGAAAGCCACCTGAGATGGTAATCTGAAGATATCAGAAAAGGACTGAAATTTAATTTCAGTTTTCAGCTCTGCCAATTCAAGGACATATCTGCATGATCAAAAACTACTGAAATGAAAAATTTCCAGAAGCTGTTAACAAATCAATGAATGAATCATTCAACTCTTCAATTCAGTGTTTCTAAATAACGGCACAATAATAGTGATCATAATTATAGTGTCTGTAATGATACAGACAATTCAGTATATAGTACAATCTTCCCTTTGAAACTTATGCTTAAATGTGCAAAACAAAATAGAATTAATGACTACTCTGAAGTTCTGTACATGACCTAGGAAAGCCAGTATGACTTATCACTTCTTAACTGCACACGATCTCAATATAAGCTTAACCATTTAGAAAACAATTGAAACAGGCTTACACAAGATTTCATCTACCACAGCCACAGTATATTGGAGCCTGCACTGGAGGCTATGGGTTTCCTCAAAACCACCTTCCTCTTTTAATATAAAAATCAAAACAAGCTAACCATGACAGTTTTTCTAAGTTAATGTCAGCTGAAGGCTACATGTGTGTGTCCCTATTTCCTCAAGTCATTTTTGTTTTCTGGCACTTAGAGGGTAGTTTAATTGATCATTGTATCTGAATCATAACAGACTGTTCTAATCAACATAAATATTTAGCAACATACTTGAATCTGTCTTCTAGGTCGTGTAACATATAGAAGCTTGAAGGCATTATGATACCTGAGTAACAGAAATAGTCCTCAGCCTTTTGCTTTCAAAAAGAAACATCTAAGGCAGTTGTTAAGCTGCATATTCGTTGTCTAAGGCCTCAAAAAGTCAGTAAATAGGTCAATACACTTACTTTACTGTAAGTTTAAAGTACTGTCACATCAAAACAAAAGAAGATTATAGTTTATACAGAAGTATGTAACCACTTATCAGCAAATGTGGGTTAATGCATTGGATGGCACGTTTAGGGAAGATCACAAGATGCAATGAGAAGTTAAGCAATATCATAAGCTCACTCATGGCTCAGATCACAGAGGCTCAGTGAGACACTCTGAGAGCCACCGTGGCATTCAGTGCACAGTGCAGACACTTCCTCCTTTTTCTTTTTTCCTCACTCCTGTCTCCAATGAACTTTTAAAATTTGGGGTACTTTTTTCGGTGTCAAATCTGTAGGGTTTGCTTTCTTTGAAACCTTCAAGAGAAAGCGAAAAGCATAGTTAGCACATTTTACTGTGTACTCCTTTGTGGTAATGATAATTAACTACCATCTCAATGCATTTCAGTCACTAAAAGTCAGAAGCTGCAAAGATTTAATTTTAGTTTTCTTGCTAGAAATTGCTATGAGCATTTTAAAAAAAATGATAATACTTGTTGTTTTATTGCCTAATAAAGTGTCTCTACTGAGCAGTACGAATGGATGCATGTGCATATTTCAACTTCTTAATACCAGAACTGCAGGTCACTGAGTTCGTACAGTCTGATCAGAGTCCCAGATCAAGACTCTACTTGTGTCCCCTCAGGAGTTATACATGGAGTTACGAGAAGTAGCAAAAAGTGCAAGGCCATTAATCACAGGGAGCAGGCAGACTGGCAGATATACAGTGTCTTCATCTCACACCTGTACCCTGCAGTCAACCAAAATTGTTTGGCTGAATTAAGTAGTGATATTAATACATCTGTCTTCTCCATTTTGGCATGGTTTCATTAGACTCCATTTCAGCATGTAGATTTCTGTTGGGAGTAACTATGAAAAAACAAAGATAAAGAATTATTGAAACTAAAGCCAAAGCAAGAGCCAAAAGTACTTTAAGTTTCTCCTTTTTGCAAGGCTGAGTTTAATCTTCCTGACAGAAGGCCACCAAGCTCAGAGTCCCATGGCTTTTCTGCCTTTTACTTCGCATTTTCCCACTCTAATATGACTGGAAACATAGAAGTAATCTTCAGAAAAACTAGACTCTTTAAAATCAGTTCCATATACACTCAGGGTCTTGGCTAGTGACAAGGATAAAAAATTTATTAGTTTATCACTATGATCTGGCATACTGCCAGCACAGTAGAATCAAGCTCTTCCAACCCAGAAAATGAATTTTCTTAGTGTGTGTGATAGAGGAAATGTCAAATTAGTTGAAATAACCTGATAAATCTCAGCAAAGGGCAGATTCTTACAGCATCACTACAGATTAATAGCTTTAGGAAGGAGCAGACCCCCAGAGGACTTCAGGTATGAAGATACAGGAACTATTAGGCACCTGAAGGATGCTCAAACTCAATCTAAGAGAACAATCTGACTAGTAAAATGAAAAATATCTTACTATGCTTTGTAATTTTTCCCAAATAGTCTGTTTTATTTATCTATTCATCTTCTCAAACTGTTTGTTAGACAGCTTTCACATGCATATTTGAGATATGTTTGCATGTTCTCAGTCACAGAAGATTTTGTTTAGGAAATGGAAGGTTTTGTTTAAATTTGGAGTTTGATACTTGGAATTTGTGACTGAGCACCTTCCTTTGTGTCAAGCTTTAGAGACTGGGNCCTTCAGAGCTCTTCAGATCTCAACTCACCTGAGATCTGCAGCTTTTTTTCATTGGCTAAGAAGAACTTGTTCAAGGAAGCATCCAAATGTACCAGTTTGGTGTGATAAATCTGGAACCTGGTGATATTTTGGTTCTCTGGGTGGTGTTATCATCATCAAAGATTTTCAATGAAGCATATTCTGTCTGAAGAAACACTCTGTTACTAGTTCTATTAAATACACATATTTTCTAGAGACCCAAAAGTCACTGCTAAGCAAAGCTTCAAATAAAACAAAATTTCATCTTAGTAGTTGACCTTGCTTTAAAATTGCAAAAGAGCATGGTGCTGCATGATAGCATAAGTACATGAAAAACCTGGAAAAAAAACAGAATACTGATTATTGAGAAATTTGATTATTCTGACATTTCCTCTGAAAACACTAATGGGATTAGTAATGCAGAATATATCTTTTTCCATAGCTGATAAAGCAATTAAGTAAAATAGAATCATCAGGGGTGGGTATTAGGGGACCTTTTTATTACAATGAATGAAGAGTGAAGTGCTTACGCCTCTCTTACAATAATGACAGATACTGTGTCTATTATTTTTCTTGCCCATCATCGCAGAATAATGCACCCCTAGGTATTTTGTTCTACTTAATTTTCATTTAAGTGGTTCCTGCAAATTATGATACAGTTGCAAAATGACCTTAGTAAATCCCTTGGGAATAACTATTTTAGTACTGTGCAAAAAAGACACCTCTAATGCCCTATGTTTTATGTTTGAATAGAAGAATGCATCATCAATTTAAGTAATGTCATCTGTATTAAATCAAAGAAATCAGTGGCTTAAGTGAAAAATTTTGGCCTAAATAATTGTAACAGAAATTTAAGTTTTCACAGAAACAGAATGGTCATATGTTAGTCTCATAAATCTCTTAATAATTTTCTGACATTTAGTTCACATGGATAAAGGGATCTTAGGATAGAAGAGTACTTGCTAGGGTAGTTGTTCCATCTATCTGGCCTTGTATGGAAATACCAATATTTTATTCTACCTTATCTGTCAAATAGTCATCTATTCGACATCCACAGATGACTTAAATTTTAGACATGCTAGATAGTGACATTGAACTGAATTTATTCTCCATGTAAGTAGGTCTTACCTTGCACAGGTAGTCTAAAGAACTACTTTATTTAGCATTTGTTACACACATCATTAGTTATCCTAAATGATTATTCTTTATGTTGTTTTTTTTTAGATCATTGCTGGGCAGACTGTCCTGGCCATAATTTTTTTTTTCATAAATCAGCCCCTCAAAGCTTGCTAACACCTTTTATTATTCTTCTCTCTGCTCCCAACACTCATTTCTAGAAATGAGACACTGAGCTGTGCACATCACCCCTGTGCAGGGGCATCTCAAGTCTCAGTTCTGCAACTCTGTTTAGACCTGCTCAAACCAGCCTGTACACATTTGGTCAAGTTTGTGAGGCCACATGTGGACCTTGGTGACATTTCTTTGTCAGAATATATATGATGACAATTTTTTATCACTGCTTTATATTCATTTCTACACTTCAGACAACATTGTATTTTCAGAGGAAACCTACTGAGTGTGCTGTCAATTGGAGTACTGAAGACAGCAAATTAGAAGGAAAGAGGTGAGCCTTTGCAAGTATTTAGTAGAGCTATGGCTTTAGTCCCTCTCTGACTCCCAGCAAGACGAAGAACTGTTTGCTGGAACTTTTTGCAATAAACGTGTTCAATTTTCAGTTCTGCTCATCTCTCCAAAATGACCAATAAGCTGTACTGAGAAGGACTATCTCCCAGCCAGCAGTAAGTGTAACAGGGAAAGGTATATGAAATATAGGAGAGAGAGGACCATGGGGTAGATGGAGTAAATGGCAGGAGAGATACAGGATCTTTGGCGGTGGTGGAGAGGTGGGAATGGAGCATACATGACCAGAATTCTTGAAAGGGATAAAATAAGACAAGACAGAAAAGATGTGAAGAGTTTACAGCATTGTTAGGAAAGAGGAAATGAAAAAGCAGTAGTGTGACACAGGCAGCTGCAAAAACAGAGGAAATCTGAGCAGTGAGCATGTGAGAGGTGCGAACAGTGCAAACAGACTCTGGTTGGAGCAATGTGGAGGACACTGCAGCAAGAGGAGACACAGGCAGAAAGACAAAATTCCATGTATGGCCTCAGAGACACAGGGAACTGAAGACAATACCCAGCATTCAGAGGGAAGTGAGTTTAGTAGGGAACTTGTCTGGTGAAGAACAGCCACAGGAAGCTAAGTGTGTAGTCTTTTTATTCTAACTACCTTCACACACATGCTCAGTCATGTCAGGGCATCTTGTCTCTGCTCTAGGAAAGTGTCTAAAAGATAGTTTAGCTCAGAATGGAAACACTCACTATTTGCTAGATCCTTACTGAATTGTCTGCACACCCATTCCTTCAATGAAATGAATTCCTAAATCATGGAACTGAATTGATAAACTTCTTGGTTTAGAAGCAGTTTGAGTTGAGCTGTGATTTATTTATTTCTCATGAAAATCAACTATAGGCCAATAATTGACCTGGTCCTTTCTAACGAGTGTGAACTGATTCACACTGGAAATCAGTAACTTAAATTCCCAAAGGTACTTTTGCTTTGTAGGAAAATCAAAATAAAAAGTTTGCGAGGGCACTCAAAAGACAAAGCTGTAATTGATATTTATGAAAACTGCAGGTTTCTCCAATTCATACTTCCCCACATTAGACCTTGGAGAAAATAACGAGTGCAAGTATTTCACTCCTTTGAATTACGCAGCAAAATATTTGGTTTTAGCTTTCTAGATTATGGAAATTCTGTGGAATGGTGAAAGTGCAGGGGAGGAGATTTAAAAAAGCAATTTTTTTTTTCGGCTGTAAGCTCTATTATTTTAAGCACAGCCTCAGCTGAATTCACAGCAATCACAGATCATCTAAGTGCTGAACAACTTTAGGATGAAGGAGTTTCAGGGGGCTGGATGTGGTAATGTTGGTCTCCATGTTTACTCACAAACCCTCTGTTCTCCTGCCACTCCAATCTTGCTGAAATTTGGAATTCAGCCTCAAGCATCATCAGGTCATCAAGAAGGATAGCTTGAAAGATGGCTGGATGGGAACTTGGATGACAGTGTCCTTTCCTATGTGATACAGCCCCCTCACCAATATGAGACAAAGCTTTCCCTCATTCTCCTCACATCCTCTGATCCATGAACTCATGTTGGAGGATCTGCCGTGACACTTTGATGGAGTGATAGAGAAGCATCCTACAAGGAACATAGAAGAGAGATGCTGGCCTCCTCATTCCTTGAGTGCAGAGGAAATTTTAATGCACTGCACATTCCCATGTTGGCTCAGCTGCCATCCCTTGCTTGGCAATGATCAAGTCTGGAGTGTTGGAAGATCCACTTGCAATGAACATAGCTAACCTCTACAGTGAACTAAGAAAATAGAAATTTTCAAAATGGTACAAGTAGTTGATGAAAGACTCAGAGGATGTGAAGACACACCAGTTTTCCCCTGGATATAGTGCTGTTCAGTCAGCTTCACTGAGTCTTGCCAGGGAGGCTTGCACATAAGCTAGGCAACTATGTGTAGTGTTCTCTGAAGCTCTAAGTCTTTGTATTTTTATTTTTTTTGCTTTGTTTTATTTTGTTTTGATTCCTGTGTTTCTCCTGCTTGCTGATTCTGGAACAAGCAAGAAAGCATCAGGTTGATTACTTAAAGTCAAGGTCTTCCCATCTCAAAGGCTATGGTTCCACAAACACAACTTGACCACTACTGCAAAAAAGAAATATTATACTTGAGGGATATAACTCATGTTCAGATTCCTGTAAACCTGTTTCAAAGGTTAAATTGTTCACTGTTCCATGCCAGATTTAGTTGAAGCATTTTGAGTGGCCAGAAGAAATATTTCATTTAGTTCAGTTTTAGTTGAAGAAAACATCCAATAAACTTCAAAATGAAAATTTAGAGTCAGACTGAGTAAAAATAACAGACTGGTTTTTTAGTTAGTGGGAGTTAAATTTATCAACTCTCTTTTTCTCTGCAGTATGCTACACTTCTTTCTAGATTTCTCTCTTCTTTGACTGAACAGCTGAGTTTCAGCTAATTCCTCATTGTATTACCTCAAAGTTTTTCTCTTTGGATCTCATTTTATCTTCTCACATTTTCCCTCTGTATTATTTATCTTCTCTCAGAGGTATTTGCAGTTTCTGTCCATTTATTTTGAGTGAATTTCATTAAGGTTTTTATTTGTTCTATTCCCTAAATCACTATGCCTAACTCACCATACTTGCAATACATGTTTCCCCCTGCATTACATTCCTGTCAAGTCCCTTTTCATAAAGTGTTTTCAGTTATATGCCAATGATCTCAGAGTGGCTATGAATTAATTTTCAGACATGATTTAAATGATAACAAACCCAAACAATTTTCATAGCCCCTTCCAGCTCTGCTACTAATTTTCTTAAA
>VYZX01030363.1:34604-45177 GCA_013401335.1 Brachypteracias leptosomus
AAACAAAAAATAAAAGAATCAAGTTTGCCTAGAGACATTTTTTCTTTTTTAAGCCACCAATGATTCATTCCTATGCTTATTCTTTGGCCAGTCACTAGACTCTTTAAAGTGAAGACTATAGTGTTTTTTTAAAAAATATGAATCAGACTAATATTCTCTCTATATATATGTATGCATGTTTATTTGCCTGAATCCATGATACCACCTGTATATATTGACTCTTGCCCAGAGGGTCTGCTACCCTGGTGCTCCTGTGGCTGATAATGGCCAATAGTAGGTGCCTTGATTAGCGCACAAGGGCAGGCCAACATGTTACATTACTTTCCCATCAAAAGCTCTCAGCCTCCAACAAGTGACTTGTCTTGGACTTCCTGGGACAAGCTGTCTTTGAATTGAAAAGTCTCAGTAAGATTCTTCTCTCACAACATTGTCCAGTTGTTTTTTCTACTTATGTAGTCACAAACTCCTGTAGAAAGGAGTTTCAAACCATTAAATATTTATTGCATAAGTGATATTTCATCCCAGTTATCTTGGGCAGAAGTATACCCAGCTACTCAATTAAAGTAAATTGACAAGTCTTGTCCTTTAATTTCTTGGCTGTATTTTTCTGTTTCTTGGTCTTTCACCCCTTAAAATAACAGTGTTTTATAACTACTTCAATGAAGTAAAAGCTCTGAGGAGAATCATGCTGAGGAAAGCAATTCAGTCAGTTCATGAGGTTGAGACTGCCCAGAATTGAATAGGGCTTTAAAAAAAATGTAACCTGGACAATTACCCCAAGAGAGTCTATGCTCTTACTCTGTAGTGTGGTCATACAAATACACTAAGGAAGAGTAGATTATGATATGAGATCTGATTAAACTATAATGAAATATTTACATTAATTTTCACTAGAATATATTTGATTTTCTTCTCTTCATTGGAAATTTAATGGATACAGCACTGAGCCAATGATGAGTTATATATTACCCACCCCAGGAGGCACATCACACTGGGCCAGATCCAGAGACAGCCTGCCAGTCACAGGGTTACCTCTTGCCTTCTTCTGAGTTCGATGGAAGCAGTAGCTAGTTACAAAGCTAAAAATATATTGCTACTGCTTCCTTACTTCCCACCTACAACAGTATACATGCAGTATATATGCATGTCCTGATTAAACTTTGAGGGTGGCCAGCTCACTCTCCTTTTTGCTACCTAATCCCCATATGCTTGAGCTGCTACTACGTTCACCAGGGTTTGGCGTCACAGTCAATATTCTCATGAAAATTTAAACCTCACAGCAATAATGTTAAATTAGCTAGCACTTGTTCATTTATATTGTTTTTATCTTGTCTGCAAAGAATGATTAATCAGTTCACAGAAAACTATACCTGTCGGAAGTGGGAAATTTTTGCTCTGCATTAATGTGAATTATAAAGCATTTTTCCATTGCCAATTCTGATATATTTGTGAGTGGGTGGAAGAAAAAAGGGAAGAATAATTTTAGAAGTATAACAGCTGTTGTAATAGGCAAGAAAGTAAAAACAAATGAACCTTTGGCTATACTGCCTAAGTTTCTTCTAAAAATACTTCGCCTTGATGTAATTTGTAGTTTCATTGGTTACAGGGACTTTGATCTACTCCAGTTACTGTCTTTTAGAAGAGGATTACTGAAGCCTTGGGGTGGTTTGATGATGGTAAAGGAGACACTACGGGATCTTCTTTTCAAATATTAAGTATACATGCTCTTATCGGATTAGCTATAAAACAAATGTGCAACGTTGCACCTTTCCTAGCTTTAATTATCCACCTGACTATGGAGATTTTCTGAATGAGAGAATCAGTTTCTTTTTGAGTGAGTACAAAATCTCTTCTGGTAAAGAACAATGTCATGTAGCTAGTGTCATAAGTCCTTTATATGCTGTTTTAAGTCATTATACAGCACAAATATCAAATCCTACACAAGTATCTTTTGCTTGCATAACAAAACTAAATTTTTGATAGATATGTGTATTCATTATGCTATCCAGACATACAGTGAAAGTCATAAGTTAACTAGGGGATGGAACTAAACCTGCATAATGAAAACCAAATATATTTTCCCATAGACAAAATTGTGTTGTACTAAGGAACTGGAAATCAAACCTTATTTTGGTGAAGTGTGTGTATGGGAGACAAAGAGTGGTAAAATTGTTTTTATCACTGTTATAATGTTGCCAAAGATTTAGAAATAGTAAACAATTATTTTACGTTTTTTGTCCAGCAAAAGATAAAGGCTAAAGTTTCATATATTAATGACTAGGCTTCCAAGGACAGTATATGAAGAATATGACCATAAGTTAACTGTGAAGTGAGTGAATGATAGAGATTAGAAGCCATTTAAATTGATGGGTCACTTTATCCAGAAAGTATACAGAGCAGCCAGAAATCAGAAACTCGTGGGAAAAATAAGCAAATTTATTGCTTATGCAAACATTTATTCAGTTCATGGGAAATCATCAAGGCTAAGATGATGGATGAAGGATAACATGCTATTATTTCAGAAAGCTTTGGGATATACCATAAAAACTGTAAACAAGATATATGAGAAGCTACACCTATTTTTGTAAGGTCTGTCTTTGGAGCAGCTGAACTACAAGGTGTGAACTGCAACAATATATTAACATTCAATTTGTGTCCAGTCTGTAAATTAAGTGGAAACCAAAGTATGTTCTCTGTGAAACGGCAGTTAAAGTAATCCACTAAACAGACTTGTGCATTCAACAAGACATTAAGATCGAGTATTAGTCATCTTACAATATAAGTCAAATAAAGGGGCTGCAGCATTCAGTTGGGTACTACTGATACATTGTGCTGCTAGCTCTCTTCTTCCTCAGGCCAACACCAAACTCAGCAGCATCCCCTCAGCATAACTTCATCTTTTATTCTTTATCTTTTCTCTCTTCTCCGTCTCAAATCAGCCAAAGGGGAACACACCACTGAGAGAGAGCTCAGCAAGCTGCCCTCAACAAGAAGCTCCTCCAACTGGCACCAACAGGAACTCTCTTCAAACTGATCAGCTGCTTGTTGCTTCTTTTCTGTTGCTTCTCTCCAACTGACTCAGTTCTTACTCCTTCTGAAACTGATTCAGTTCCTGGTTAATATCTCTCTAGCCTTGCCCACCACCTCAATGACAATCACCTGAGGTAAGGCAGGGCCTCACACAGGTGGGCCAGGTTCTGCCTCTGGGGCCTTGGGGAACAAAACGTGTTGCTGGGTTGTGACTCATCCACAAGGCAATCCCACCTCACAGGCCCATGGCCCAGGCCCCAGCACTTCATACATTCTCATGTGATTATCACCTCTTTTAATTTCTGCTGCATACAGATAAAAGGATGTCAGGTCAGGAAAGGCTTGCAGGAATGAGTGAGAAGGGGAAAAATACCATTTTGAATTCTACCATGAGGAAGAGAGAGGAAGATAAGGGGAATCACAGTTAAATAACTTAATTGTTGAATTTCTAGTTTCTATCTCAAACATATCCATCAGTGTCACACTGTTTTTAATCCCTCTTTGCTAACTGCTTATGAACACACATCTCTCACTTCAGATAAATTACTTGTAATATACCAAGGTAGAAATACATCTTTAAGAACATCTGAGAAGAGGAAACAGAGCACACACTAAAAAGGTGTTATAAGTTTTGCTAGGAGCACCAGATAGCTCTAAAGTTACCTTTCAATTCAGTTGTTCATTCATTTGATTATAGACGAGCTAAAATGTACATCCAGGATCTGCTTCAGATAAGACAACGTTGGGACATTTGGAACTGAGGCCAGACAAAAATTCAGATTTCTTTTTTCTCTTATGAATAATCATTATGATAGCTTTAATTGTAATATTCCACTTATTCCATGTTTTGGAGTAAGGGCTTGAAATATTGTTCAGGAAGTGCAACAGCTTTTTCGTGAAGGGTGTACTATTTGCTTGCCCAACAAATATGACAACATCCAATCCATGCTGAGGGGAGCTGTGAACACACAGGGAAGAACAAAATACTGGGCCAGCATTCCCAAAAAGGTATTGATTGACTAATGGCTCTGCTTCTGATAACATGGGACAAGCCTGCAATGGGGACCCTGGATATGGGTGAAGTGCAAATGGCTAGACCATTAAACTGGAGTCAGGGTGGGAAGTCTGAGGAATGCAGGTTGGCATTGAGCTGGGATGAAGGTGTAAGGACTTCGCTCTGGACCATTCCGCATTTTATATTTTTATTGGTGATTGATCCTACTTCAGTTGGCACTCATCTGCAATGAACTGCACTCCAGATGATGGACTCAGCTTTCTAATAAGTTTTCCATCTGCTTTTCAGTAATTTTATCTAAACTGTGTTTCCTTGACTCATTGAAGATATCATCCCCATACGTGAGCACCATGAAAAGATTTTGAACTGTGTGATTACATTTTTTCTTTTCCCATGGATTCCAGTCTCTCATTGCACACCAAATTCTACTTTTGGGATGAAATAGGGGTGTGTGATAAAATAGGCATATTTTCTCAAGGGTCATTGCTTCATTTGTAGCAAAAGCTGAATGGTGTGTGAGGAATGGAAAAGGAATTGGGGGAAAAGAATGAATCATCGCTTTCTCGATGAGGCTGAGTCTCCCCAGGAGACTGGATTCTAAATGTACATCTGCCAGAAAGTTCTCAGTATAATCCTGGGCAGGTCATTCACCCAAATTTCTCCTAGGTGTTTTCTCGTTGTTTTTATTATTTCCTGATAGGCATCAGTACAGCTGGGCTCATGCTGTTTGATTTGCAGAAGTGCCAAGTGCCAAACTCAGACTGAAAGAAATTCTATTATTTAAAGGATTTGAAGATTTAGAAATATGGGTTTATTCCAAATCAGTGTATATTCCTCATATTAGATAATTTCTGGAAAGACAATTTTTATTAAACAAGCAATTTCAGATTGTTTAAATAGAATAGTTAAATTTTAGGTTGCATTATCATACATGAGGTCTAACATCTTTTTAAAACTTTGAAGTACCACAAAAAAATCTAAGCTTAAATTAGGCATTTGACATTCTTAAAATTCAATCCTCCTCTCAAGATGAAATTTCAGGGAGTACTGAAATAGCAAAAAGCATGATTTCAAGAGAAGCATCTGTTTTATGAGATAGGATTTAATTTATATTTCCATCACTGATACTATTCACAATGACAAGTGAGTGGTGTGGGGTTTGGAACACACATTGCTTAATAGTGTTGATGTTCTGTAAAGTTAGGCTCCTGAAATCTCAAACTGGCCACTTTGAATTAATGGTTATTTTTCACTTTAATGCATCCATGCCTTGATTCTCCAGCCAAAAAAGTGTGGATGAAAAACTCTCTGGAGTATTTTGGGAATAGTCAGAGAAAACAGAAACTGTAATAGAAGATCCTGTTAAGAAGTTAACAAATCTATCTTTTATCAGGATTTGGATGTTGTGCAGGAAATAAGACCCAGTGCCATACTCATCAGTAATTATGAATCATTTATTCTGTGCTCTGATGCAGCTGAAGTGGCATGGGTCTGATCATGCACTAAAAGATTATTGTAAACATTAACACCAAGGAACTGAGTTGAGATTTTGCAAGGAACCAAATTCTGGTCTCTTTGCTGTGTTAGTTTGCAAATTAGGAGGGATCACAATTTATAAAACTTAATATTGCTGCCAGAAAAGTAATTACAAAAATTATTTAAATTAAGTTCAGGTTGCTACAGACTCCTATGATTTTAGTAAATTTGAAGGAATAGCTATGTATAAATGATACTGAGAGAAAACACTCCCAGCTTATTTATATAGTTTGCTTGCATTTCAAAGCAAATTCTTCAGGCTAATTACTGAAATCTCTATAAAGTATGTGCTGCCCTAATGTCTCCAGTGCCAGCAGATTTCAGGAGAAGACTATCTCATCTGCAAATTCTTATTAATTCTAGGTCCAGCTGTAGGCTCTGAAATGCAGTTTCAGAATTTCTGATATGCCTATAGTAGTCCAAATATTTTATATCATATTGGAAAGAAAACACTGAATGCTATTACAAATCCCCATAAAGAATGTTTCTCTAGTTGCAAACTGTCAGTAGAGCTACTACAAAACTGTTGAGAACATGCCAGAACTGTTAAATGAAAAGAAAGATACAGTCATGAAAAACCTCTCTCCCTTCTTAAGGAACAGAAAGAAATCATTTTCGGAGAATCTGAAGGGCCCAGCACTCAGATTTTCAATACTATCCAAATCTAAGAGAAAGAGAGAGAGCATGAGGTCTTTCTTTTCCACTTTAACATCTATCTTTCCTTAACAACAACAGAAAAATAAACTTGAGCTTTTTGAGCATTTAAGAATATTTTCATTGGAAAATGGTTGTTTTTACAAACACAGTGAAGATTTTGAGACTCTTTCAGAGAAAGACAAACTCATCTTTCAAAAATATTTTTTTAGAACTATAAAAAATATATTAGTATTATTTTTGCCATTGTTACTATTATTATTAATGCAAAGTTAATATTCTCAGTATTTGTTAAATTAAAACTTGCTTCAGTACAGAATATTTGTATTCACTTGAGCTGGCTATAAGACATTATTTATGCAACAGTGCTTCAAAAATAAAATAGACAATGCTCTCCTCTTCTGAATTTTTATAAACTGTTTGTATGACTGTGGGGACTGTTTATGCTAAAGAATCACTTTAAGAATTGCGAAAATTCAAACACTGTATTTGGAATGACTTATTTATAAAAACAGGCATGTTTGGACTAACTTGAAACAGAATCTGAACTTCTGTTAAGAGCTAATTCAACTGAATAAATATCTGAGAAAAAGTAGTGAATACAGGAAAGACCTGAAATTGGAAAGACTTTCCAGAGTTTCTGCTGCAGGGTGTGTGCAGCCCACTGCACACACATGAACCTAAGAAGCTGCCAGCACTGCCAGTGTAGATGCTATGCCAATAGAAGACAGCAACAGCTAACAGGCAAATTTGGGGAGCCCTAGGGAGATGTTCTCTCTCATGTGAAACTATGGAAGAAGGCAAATTATCTTTGGGTGAGGCAAGCAAAGAAAAAAACTCTTTTTATATTTCACCTCCAGTTCTTTTGCTATCTCAGCACACTCCCATGTCTTTTTCAAGTAAATAAAGAATGAAACAAAGGAGGAAGCTGCCTGACAGCATCATAAAATGTTACCTTCTGTTTCACTATTACTTCTTCAATTTAAAGGTATCACTTTAATACCATCACCAAAGTATAAAGAGTCAGAGAAAAACTATGTAAACCCACTGATTACATTTATCTGTTTCTTCTAATGATCTAAGGAAATACTAAAATGTCATTTTGTTTTAAATAGCAGCAAACTTTTCTTCTGAACAGCAAATAATCCAGACTGCAACCTTTGGTAGAGGGTTACAGAAAATTCAGTTTGCTCACTCAAGACAGTTCCTCAGACAACTGATTAACGACATTTAAATACTTCTTTTGACTTTATCTGTCTTATTTATGATTCTTTCATCTGAGGTTTACCCATGATAGCTGAGAGGAACTGTCTGACACAAATGGACTTCTCTTGACTGACTACAAACTATGTGGTTACACCATAAAACAGAAGCCAGGTTTTAATTTGAATAAAATGTACTTCAGTGTTGACTTAAATGGAGAAGGCTTCTCCCTCTCAGAGGTCACATCATTCTCCAAATTGTGACTTTTAGTACATAGAGGAAGCCAGCAGCTGATTTATTTTGCCTATTTGCTAATGATAAAAGGACTGCGGTTGGCACATCTGATTGTTTTGCTTCTTTTTCTCTTATAGTATCCTCCAAACATTGAAAAATAATGTAACTAAAAGAGTGAGTCCCACCTCTGAGTGGCTTTTGAGGAAAGTAGTACTTAATATCCTGTGTGATACTTTCTGTTTCTCCAAACTGGATGGTGAGTTAATTTCTTTGTGTGGCAGTAAGTTAATACTACCCTTTCTGCTCTGTCAGGATCTTTTGGTGTGATGTTCTCCATATGTAACATACCCTGGGGCTAACAGAAGAACTCAGAACAGGCCAGGTTACTTTTACCTTTATATGATAAACATTACAGCAGATTTAACACTGCTAGGTTCTGTAGGAGAAATCTCATTGTGTTCTTACAAGTGTTCCACAGTTGTTTGTACTGACGTCCAGCACTAATTGGTTTTTGGCACTTTGGAGAATATTTTAATTCAACCATCCACCCTGTAGATTTGTCTGAGAGGGAACTCCAGAGTGCCATGTAGTCTATACACAGATAGGCCCCTAATTAGCTTCTCTGAAGGTACTTTCCCACGTGTACCAGTGGAGCATGATGTCTGTGTAAGCAGGAAGCATTAGGCTGCTTTAAAGTGATATTTCTCAATGCAGACAGTACCTCAGACTTCATTTTGGCTGCACAGCTGGACTTTTGCTAAAAAAAATAAAATTAACAGTTCTGGTTTTTTTGTAACAGAAAGGTCCAGGTTTATTATTTAAGCTAAAACTTTCTTGGTGTTTTAAAAGCAGGGCTTTCCAGATTGAACTCTGATCAGCTAAACCTGACAGATGAGTAATGCCCTACACTTTTATTCAATGTCACAGAAAGAGACTGACAACGTCAGCTAAAGAACAAGACAATGGTGTGGCAATGTATGTGTGAGAGGTGTTACTCATGATGAACACGAGAGCCATTTACCATTTAAGTAGCCAATGTAAGAGTAGTAATTTGAAGACTCATCTGCACAGGCCCAGAACCTGTGAAGAGCTGATAGATACCACACCTATAAAAGGTTCCTTGCCTTTTGCCCTGTCATATTACATGCTATATGCAGGCATCCTAGCAAGACCAGCGCTCAAAGATGTCTTACATGAGCCAGTGCAAAGACCATTTTCCCTTCTCTTCCCACCCTGTGGGACAAATGGACAGTCAAACATATGACCTTGAAAAACCTGGAGATGAGAGTTTATACAGACAACAGAAAGGGGATGAGAGCTCTGAGATTAAATCTGTGTCTTCTGGCAGATGTGCAATATCAAGGGAGATAGTAGAAGTAGGAAGCAAAACTAAGAGCAGAGGAGAGGGGCTTGTGTTCTTATGCTACCAGATTGTCTACTGAAAAATAAAGTTGAGCCTTTCTATTGTTAGACTAACAGCTGGTGGTTGCTTGAGGTGGTGTGGATCAGCTGTGCAACACTGCTGATCGTCATACTTGGCTTGAGGGCAAATTGGGGCACAGATGGAAGGAAAATCTTTGAATGGAAAATGTTACACTTGTCACTAATCCAACTTGGGCTGCTTTGTACTGGAGAAGAGACAGTATAGTTACATGGTAGCCAAGAATGGAGGCCAGAAACTTCAGTGTTGTCCCAGTGACTGTCCAGACTCTCAGTGATGTAATGGCACAAATCTTCTCTTAGAAATTTGCCCTTTTGCTGACAGATCTCCTAGTTCCATCCCATGTACAACTTGAAGCATATGCTGTGGGAATAGAAAAAAGTCTGTTTTCTACATTTTAGATGCTATTTCAAATTTTCTTTGGGGAAATGCAGCTGTAGATATAGGTATAGCCAGTAAGAGGGCTGAAGAAATGTGGTCATGGTGTAAGTGATGGAGAACTCTTGATTTCCCTTATTTCTGTAGATAATGGAGCAATAACAGTGTGAGGAACCTAGAAAGAGTCTCTGCTTTCTTCTGTTTAGCTAGAAGATTGTGGAAGGAAAATCAAACCACCATTACTATTCAGAAGAACTTACAAAGGATGGAAGCTCAAGATGTGCAAACTACCAGGGAAAAGAATCAATGAAATAAGTAACAAATAAATGCTTTAAACTAGATGATGATTCTTCAAGTTGTTTTAGAAAAAAGTTGGGGAAAAAATATCCTTTGTTAATATTTGCTTTCCTCCCTTTAACTTCAGAAAGGCTGCTGAAGATCCTTCAGCGGACTAGTTAAATATGTTAGGCAAACCAACTGAGCAGTTAATTTTCATTCCATACGTGTGCATCTACTTAAAATAAACTCAGCAGAGCAAACTTAAATCCTAATGAAAACAAAGTACAAGTATGGAAAATTCTAATTCAGACCTTAATTGTGTTGCATCTACAACAGCTGTAGTGCAGCAACCACAGAAACTGATTTACTTCCATTCTCTGAGCTGAATTTATTTTTCACTCTCAGTTTTACCTTGAAGAATATTTTTCTTATTCTGAATTTAGGTATTGTCAAAGAAGAATCTCCAAATTCTTTTAATCCAACAGGCACTTGAACAGCTGTTTACAGGCAGTCTATTGTCATCTTCCAAAGATCTCAGGAGACAAGCAGTAAAATGTGGTTTGTTTTCACAGTGGGAAGTGGCTGTGAAGTGTGGAAGAAAAATACTATTTAATCTAGATGGTTGCTTCTCAGATCAATATGATTTTGTTCAGAGTTAAGTGTTTCAAAGAGAACTAAGAAACACGGTATATTTACTTGGGGATGGTACATATTACCCCTTTTTCCTTCTCATCCTTGGAAGGATGTCCCAAAGGGATAGGTGTCCACTTAGGATGTGACACAGCAGATTTATTGCATGAGTT
>VYZX01030363.1:59168-70596 GCA_013401335.1 Brachypteracias leptosomus
TAAAAGGCTATGAGGTTGGTCAAGCACGACTTCCCCTTGGTGAAGCCATGTTGACTGCCCCTAATGACCCTCTTATCCTTGATATGCCTTGAGATGGCACCAAGGAGAAGGTATTCCATCACTTTCCCAGGGATGGAGGTGAGGCTGACCGGTCTATAGTTACCCGGGTCCTCCTTCTTGCCCTTTTTGAAGACTGGAGTGACATTTGCTTTCCTCCAGTTCTCAGGCACCTCTCCCGTTTCCCAAGACTTGGCAAAGATGATGGAGAGTGGTCCAGCAATGACCTCAGCCAGCTCCCTCAGCACCCGTGGGTGCATCCTATCTGGACCCATGGATTTATGGATGTCCAGATTGCTTAATTGCTCCCTAACCCAGTCCTCATCAACCGAGGCAAACTTCTCCATTGTCCTGTGTTATGAGCACACCAACTGGAAGACAGAGAAGTGCTTCCTGTGCCTTTTTCTCACAGTATTCCCATTTTTTATCTTATTTCATACCAAATACAACCAATGCATGATTTTTTAAAAATAAAAAGCTATAAAGTAGCTTTAAAATAAGTAGAAAAGAAATATATCTAGGTAAATTTTATGTTACTTTTTTATACTTTTGACTAAACCTATCAGCTGCTAAAAGGACATAGAATAATGTTACTAAAATATCATCAAATGCTGTGCTTTGGTTGAGTGTAGGGTTCTCTTTTGTACAGCTTTTCTTATCCATGGTCACACATGGTGAACAGAGCAATCACTAAATACAGCAAAGATTGCAGGTCACTTTCCAATCCATGTTTGGCAATATAATATATTTGCACAGATGTGAACTTTGGCCTAGTAATCAACTGAAGTGCTACATGACAGAGGTCTATAAAATCACGAGCAGCTTTGAAAAGATAAATGTGGAACAATTGTTCAAAGTCTCTTCCAGTGGAGAAGAGGATATTAAGCTTTTGAAGATGTGGCAAGAATAAAAGAAAAATAAGTGGTTCTTTATAGAAAATATTGCTTTGCTGTTTAACTTCGTGCCACAGGATGCTATGAATTATAACATATAAGTGAGTTTAGAAGACAACTATAGAAATTCTTGGAAGAAAACTGCTCAGAGCAAGATACAGGACATCACTTCTGACTGTGAATGTTCCTGATTTCCAAACTGTGAGGTTATTCTGGGGAAATAACAGTCCATGTTTATTATTTTATTTTCTGTTTTCCTTACTATGTGCTGTTGGGCATTAACTGGTGTCAAGACATTGGACTATATAGATCTCTAGCCTCACCTAAAATGTCTAAATGCAGAAATCCAATGAGGATGAGCAGTGTTTAAGCAGTATACCTCACTGTCTCCCTATGTTTTGTCACATACTCTAGATAGAGTTGCTTTTTTTCTGAAAGAAATACCTTTTATTTTAAATGTCTAATCCTTGGAACTACAGTGTTCTTCCTTGAAGCTCTTGCTTATTTCTCAGATCCATCCTGTGTTCTCCTGGACATAAGTCACATTATACCTCTGGATCAACTGGCATACAGAGAACATAACGTTCAGAAAGTTTCTGCAGAAATTTTTGCAGAAAGTTTCCAAACACCTTCTTTATTCAAACATAAAAATAGAAGGGAGGATATCTTAAACTAACATTTCCAGCTCTATATTCTTTCTCTTGTTTCTATATCAATCTGAAGTGTTTTTTCAGGTTGAGAGCATCTTTGTAGCTCTCCTCTGGACATGTTCCAACAGGTCCACATCCTTCTTCTGCTGGGGGCTCCAGATCTGGACACAGTACTCCAGGTGAGAACTCACCAGGGCAGAGTAAAGGGGCAGAATCACCTCTCTTGATCTGCTGGCCACACTTCTTTTGATGCAGCCCAGGATGTGATTGGCCTTCTGGGCTGCGATTGAGCATTGGTGGCTCATGTCCAGCTTTTCATCCACCAGTACCCCCAAGTCTTTTTCCACAGGGCTCCTCTCTAGCATGTCCTCTCCCAGCCTATACTGATAACACTGGTTGCCTCAGCTGAGGTGTAGGACCCTCCATTTGGCCTTGTTGAACCTCATGAGGTTCACCTGGGCCCACCTCTCCAGCTTGTCCAGGCCCCTCCGGATGGCATCCCATTCCTCCAACATATCAACTGCACTCCTCAGCTTGGTGTCATCAGCAAACTTGCTGAGGGTGCACTCAATGCCACCATCAATACCATTAATGAAGATATTAAACAGCACTGGTTCCAGTATGGACCCCTAAGGGACACCACTTGTTACTGTTTTCCATGTGGACATTGAGCCGTTGACCATCACTCTTGGGATGCGACCATCTAGCCAGTTCCTTATCTACTGAACAGTCAACACATCAGACCCGTATTTCTCCAACTTAGAGAGAAGGATGTTGTGGGGGACAGTGTCAAAGGCCTTGCAGAAGTCCAGATAGATGACATCCATAGCTCTTCCCACGTCCACTGATGCAGTCACTTCGTTGTAGAAGGTCACTAGGTTGGTCAGGTGAGACTTGCCCCTAGTAAAGCCATGCTGGCTGTCTTGAATCACCTCCCTGTCCTCCATGTGCCTCAGCATATCTTCTAGGAGGATTTGTTCCAGGATCTTCCCAGACACACAGGTGAGGCTGACAGGTCACTAGTTCCTGCGGTCTTCCTTTCTATCCTTTTTAAAAATAAGTACAATGTTCTCTTTCTTCCAGTCACCATGGACTTCATCTGACTGCCATGACTTTTCAAATATCACGGAGAGGTTGTCAATCATGTTAAATTACTAATAGCATAATATTTTACCACTAACATGCATAACAATAATGTTTTATGTCATTGTACTTTGTCAATTAAAGAAGACATTTGAAATTAACCCCAGGCAGGGACAGAATTTTACAAATTTGTATTCAACCTGAGGGAAATACATTTCAAATTGAAAACATTAAGAATATGAAGAAACATTACTATGCTTTGATAATTCTATTTTGTGATATATCTTGGTACTATCTTGGAGCTCTTCATGTGCAAACAAAACAATGAGCAGAATTTCACTGTGTGAATGTTACAGTTACACATTGAGTAATAAAATGAACAATCATTGTTGTACTTCACTTTACATTACAGTTCTGTGACAATTAGCAATTCTGTCCTGGTATTTCAGTTTTAACCCACAGTTCCTCTCTATGTCACTGTCTTAACCAAATTTTGTGACTTCAAGTTTCTGCTATTAATAAGTAACCACTGATAAAGCTCAGTCTGAAAGTGTCAAACATAACGCAGCATTATTATGAATGAGAAATTTGGTTATCAGCACTTTCTATAGGAACTTTCTTTGGAATTTATCAGGACTATTCTTGTCTGTCAGATACACTGTGGTGGGTTTACCTTGGCTGGGTGCCCGGTGCCCACCCCTAGTCCCTCTATCACTCCCCCCCACCCCAAAACCTCCATCAGCAAGGCAAGTGGGGAGAGAGTAAGATGGAAAAGGAAAACCCGTGGGTTATGATAAGAAGCAGTTTTAATAAACAGCAGAGAAAGCAAGGCCGTGCGCGTGAAGCAAAAGCAACAAAGCCGTTACTCTCTACTTCCCATCTGCAGGCGGTGTCGGGCCTGTCCCGGGAAGCAGGGCTCCAGAACGCGGAGCGGTTGCTCAGAGGACAAACATCTTCCCCCTTAATCCCCCTGTCCTCCTTCCTTTATAGTTGAGCTGACGTCATATGGTATGGAATATCCTATTGGTCAGCTCGGGTCGGCTGTCTGGGTTGTATCCCCTCCCAGATCTTGCCCCCCCTGTGCCTTTGGTGCTGTGTGGGCACGGATAGTCATAACAAGGGTGTGTTATCAACAGCCTCTGGGTCTTAGTACTGCAGCATGAGGGCTGTATGGGGAAAATCAGCTCAGACAGACCCACTACATACACTCATAGGAAAAAAAGATCCTGTCTTCAATTATATATTTTATATGCAGCATGGAGTTAAACATCAAAAAGAAAAACTTCTGAAAGCATATTTAATGTAAAAGGTAGCTTTCTAACCCAATCATTGCTATATTTAAATTCCGCTCATCCTTCCTTTTGTCTTGATAGCATAGCAAAGCTGAGACATTACATGACTTCCCCCCAAACTATTAAACTACAATTTGCCAGGTACTACATTTTATAATACCCAATTCAATCTGTATTATATCACTGTCAGGAAGAAAGACCTTTAAATCACACACCTCCAAGCAGCCAGGTCCAATAAGCCAAAGGGGAAGAAGAAATAAATAGAAAGGAAACTTAGTTTGATATCTGGAATATTGACTGGGGATGAAGAAGGTAGAGATAACTCTTGACACATTAGCTACATTCTGCTTGACTTCCAGCTGTCTGAGTTTTATGCTGCCAAAAAGGAACAAAACAATATTTTGAGATGATGAATATTTCTGAAGTATTTCAAATAAGTCAGACAGAAAATGAAACATAAGGTGAAGAGGGTACTGAAAATGTGATGTAATTAGGGAGCTTTATTTTTCATGGGGAAGAGTGACAAGCTTTAGGGAAGGGGGAAAGTTTGCTGACAAAAGTTCTTTTTTTTTTTAGGGTAGTCTACAAGAAATATTTGCTGATCACACAATCGCAGAATCAGAAGAAGGATTGAGATTGGCAGAGATCTCTGGAGGTCATCTGGTTCAACCACCTGCTCAAGCAAGGCCACCCAGAACTGATTGCCCGGGATCATGCTCAGGTAGCTTTTGAATATCTCCAAGGGCAAGACTCCACAATCTCCGTGGGTAACCTGTGCCAGTGCTTGGTAACTCCCCCAGTAAAAAAGTGTTTCCTGATGTTCAAAGGGAACCTCCTGTGTTTCAGTTTGTGCTCATTGCCTCTGGTCCCATTGATGGGTGACACTGAAAAGAGTCTGACTTTCTCTTCTTCACACCCTCCTTTCAGGTATCTGCATACATTTATAAGAACCCCCTGGTGTCAGCTAACACCCACTGTATCACTCATCTTATCTTTATATACAGCACACAGCAAAGAAAGTAAATTCCATTTTCAGGTAGGGATATATGGAGCTGACAGCAGTGAAGGATTTGGAGTACCTATTGTAAAAAGTTTAATGCAAATTTCAAAGAAAAATGTTAAAAGTTGAGTGCCAAAGATAGATATTGGGAAAGAATGATAGTTATAAGTGATTCATGGAAAAAGCAGAAGTTAGATGACAATCAGAAAATGGCAGAAACAGAGGATAATCTTTAAAAACAAAGTAGAAGCTAATTGCTGGTATCTAATAATGTCAATCAATTGCTTAGAAAAGACAAGCAGTTGAAATGAAATAGCAATTGCTTAACTGCAGTGGATATAATGAGATGTTCTTTGGTAGCGAAGCAAAGCAGATGGAAAATGAAAGTAATAATGGTAAACTGATAAAGCTTGATTACTAAACTGGATCAGGTAAAGTGGCATAACAGGAAGAGGGATGACTATGCAATCTGAATAAACCAGATTAGTAAAGTAGACAACTGAATAAATGTGGATAAAGAAGGCACAAAAACTGTGGTTTTACGGAGCATTTTGCCGCACTGTCTAAAATTCTTCCTGTGGAGGTGCTGATCTACAATAAATTTAAGTCTATAAATATTTAATATTCATTTGTTGCAGGTACCAGGAAATGATAGATTAGGCTGAAACTACTGCTTTCTAAGGAAGGATTGGAAAATAAAAATTGCGGTCCTAAAATCCTCAATCTTAGCTGTAAATGAAAATATGCATAATGCTTGTATAAAACCATTGTGAGAGCAGTGCTGACATAAAGAAAGAAAAAGCAGTTTCTGGTGCTAAGGAAATACATGTGCAATGAATTAAAACAAGATGAGACAAAAATGCCGAGGAATATAGAGATCCAAGTAAGCCCATGGTCATAAAGCTTATTCTCATAGTAACAGTTTTTACAATTCTTTGCCTTTGTTCAAATAATTCATTTGGACATGAGCCATGGGAGGATGTTAGCCTGTTTCAACGATGTGCCTAATTCCAACCCGTTTTCTATCTAGTGGCAATGGTAAGAGCAAACTTGTCAGCTCTGAGAATTTGTTGATTTCCACTATGGGCTGAATCTAAACACAAGGAGAGAGAAAAAAGCCATTTGAACAAAGAAAGCAATTATATCTGGTGCATTATCAGACTTTTCTTTAAGTTTCTGTATTTCCTTCTTTACACTTCAGTCATTGAAACCTTTCATAAAATACATTGAATTTTCTTTTCAATACTTAGCTTAAGGACGACTCACTGAAACTGGTGAAGAAATAGAGTGGCAATATAAAACCACTGAGAAAATGTTACTTGGACTAGGTGATAGTAGCCGCAATGAAATTAGGGTTAAATATCTGGTGTTGGTCTGTCTGTGGGAAGAATAATGTATGAGACTTTAGCTCCATGCTGACCCTTGTTAGCACCACATAGTAGAGTACAACTGCATACCTGCATTGTTTGACGGTGTCACTGCTGTAACAGTCTCTAAATAAGATCATGTCTGAATTTCTCCCTGACAGTGTTGCATTTAGGGTCAGGGTATAATATTCTTAACTTTCTGCTCTCCTATTCATGCTGTATAAACCTAAGTGTGGGTTTGTCCAACTAGTTCAATAAAATAACTGCAAAGAGTCTTAAACTCTCTATATTATAAAAAATACAGCACTCACATTCCAAACTAAAGCAGATAATCAAAGCACCACATGCTAGCTTGTTTAAATTTTCTTATTACATTTGGGAATAGTTTTCTGAATCATGTGATACTTAACACTTAAAACAAGTGAGGCTGAACCTTTTCCAAAGTTGTAAGTGTAGACTGAATGTTACAGACTGTTTATATTCTTGTAGTTCATGGAGGCTTTGTTCGTCAGAGTAGCAGTGTTTGTAATTTAGCAGATGATTCCATCTATTGTAAAGAAATACAAATAATTATTTATATATATTGCAGTGGTATTAATATTAAAAAGTTTGCCCTGAGGTAATCCGTGGTCACCAGTTTTATCAGTCTGGCAAAAGCAATGCAGCTTACCTGTGGAGGAAACAGACTTCAGATAGGGACTGACTGAGGACTGAGTAATGTAAAACAGAGACTTTTACAAACTCTAAAAACTTCCTATATCAAAGAAAGATAATGTTTTAAAATATCTTTTTTTCTCCTATAGAGTTTAGAATAGATTGTGTTTAATTAAATAATGTGAGAAGAAAAATATTCCACTGCATTCATTCTTCCTTATGGGAGAGAGGTTGCAAAAACAAGCATATGGCACATCTTAATTACATTCCTTCAAACTTTATTTATTAAGTACTTTAATGAGATGAATATGATATAAAAACTTATGGAACAGAATATACTTGAGAAGTATTAATATGCAGAAACCATAGGTTATGGTTAAAATATTAAAAAGAAGTCCTTATAAACTAGGACATCCATTGCTATAAAAAAAAAGTCATTTCAAATCCAAATGATGAGTTGAAGACTAAAATATGAAACAATTTTTGAGAGAAAACATGTTTTTCCATTCATTCTTAACATATTGAAAGTCTCTGTAATGATCACTCAGCTGTCCTTCCCACAAACTCTTTGTTTGCTGTCAAAACAATCAAAATATGGACAGTAGAATGAAAATAAAGTACTTTAAGACACTGTTTTGAAAGTGTACAGTAAATCATAATTTCTGTCAAGCTAGAAAGAGCTTCAAGGATACTGCCTGGAGTGGACCTGAAAAAGACTAGCATGCCCAGAGGACAAGTTTGATATTTGAGAATCAGGATTTGGATAAACTGTGCTAGGGAAAGGTGACATTACATCACTCCAGCCTCCTGGACTCCTAAGCTGGTGCCCAATACAACAATAACTACAGATTGGGATAACTCCAGAGCTGCTAGACGCTGCAATTATTTGTAATAGTATATTATTGTAGTGTCAGATCCCCTGTATTATTCGTATCTATTACAGACATTGCAATCTTGTTCGTTTAGAATCCCACAGTAGCTTAACTCAAGTATCTAAGAGCAAACCAGAGTCCCAAGCAAACCAAACATAAAGTAACAGGGTTTCCATAAAATAAATCAATCAAACCTAATCAATATTTCATTCCTCATTTTTGACTATTGTGATTTTAAAAGTCCCCTTGCAGTACTTTAAAAAGTGCAGTATTTAAAAAAGGACAAAGCTAACAAACAGATCTAAATGGCAATTTTGTGCAAGTATCATCATGCTGCCATGAATCTCTTTTAACTACCTGCTCCAATGTGGCTCCCATGAATAGAAGAAGGATTTCTGGAAGAATTTGAATTTATGAATAAAGAGAATTTTCCAGTCTGTAACAGAGTCAACTTCTTCTGAGAAAACAACAGGAAGCCAACAGAAAGTTGCTAAAAATTAAAAACTGTGGAATGATTTTGAAATATGAACTAGACAATTTGGGAAGAAAACATTGTGTGAAAAAGTACATAACATTCTTTTACCAATATGTTTAAAAATATAATCTCTACATATTTTTCAATAACTGGCAGACAAGTCAGCAAAGCATGAGGAACTCTCAGACATACTTTTGAATGCAGCGGCCACCTTCCAAAGCTTAGACTTTATTAACAAATGATTGCACAAATACAAAATAAGTTATTAAAGGACATTTCAGCCTTTGCTAAAATTAAGACAAGAGGGTTTCTTATCACTTGGGAAATAACAATCTCTCCCTGCCTCCAGAGGTATCCATCTCATCCAGTCACTCTCTTTATAGAAACGCAATCCAGAGCTGGAAAGGAACATCACTCGGAGATGCTGTCCCTTGTGTCAGCCAGTGGGTCAAAGATGGGATAGAAAATAGTAAGAAAGTACAAAACAACTGGTGTAGAAAGAGAGAATGTGTGAGATTTATTTGAGGAGCCAGATACCACCACCTCAGAATTCCATGATTAGCACACAAAGTTGTGGTCTCAGAATGAAGATTTCTGACAAAATTGGGGTCAGTACCATATCCCTGGACAGTTGAAAATGCAATATTTGTATTTAATAAGCCAAGAAAAAAGTTACTAAAACAAGTATAGGATCCTTTGAATAATCTCAATAAGATGAAAAAGGGTAAGAAAAGTATAACTGAGCTCATGAAAGTGAAGAGAAAATGGAGATAATACAATGGACATTTTGCCAAAGGTAGAGTATACCATGTAACCTAATAGCTTCTTATCTTAGAGTAACTGAGTTTTTAGACTAAGAAAACCAGATTTAAGTCAAATGACAATACTATAATGAAACAAACAGATAACTGGCCATTGTTAAATTTAACCAGTGGATAGGATTTCCTTTTGCTAAGTTTCATCTTCATTAAATAAAATTGATGAGCAAGCAAAAGCATAAGAGCATAGAATCATAGAATGGTTTAGGTTGGAAGGGACCTTTCAAGATCATCTCCTTCCAACCCCCCATGCCATGGCAGGGACACCTCCCACTAGACCAGACCACCCAGGACCTCATCCAACCTGGTNCACTTCTTCTGATGCAGCCCAGGGTATGGTTGGCTTTCTGGACTGCACTGGCACATTGCTGGCTCATGTTGAGCTTTCATCAACCAGCACCCCCAAACTGAAAATGTAATTTGGCAGAAGGATATCTCAGTTTGTCAAAAGACACCAGATAAATATTTATTTCTATAAACAAAGGTAAATTTGTTTCTATACATTCCTGTAGTCTCCATAGTGAGTAATTAAGCTTTGTGGATGGACTTTTACAGCTAACTTTGATTATACAGTCCATGTACTAGTGCAGCAATTTTTTGAGGAATCGGGAGAGAAGGGAATTGGGAAAACTGTTTTTATGGTTTCCCTCAGAAATTATTGCTTCTTTAGTTTCTAGCTTCACTCTTAAAATTGTAGAGATCCATCAGTCATAGCTATATTGCTAAGGTGCTAGATACTCTCAGACTTCCTCAGACTTAGAAATCCCAAAGAGGAAAATCTAAAGCCATCAGCAAGGTGGCTAAACAAACAATCAAGCCAACGACATGTATTGGGAAAAAAAATATCTCTAGGTGCATAAAACCCCACTAAAAAAAGGTTGTTATCTGAATTAAGCTGTTAAGTCACTTTTTATTAGTTGCTTTTTTCCTTCTTCAGCATATACTAATGTGGCAAAGAAAAATATTACCAAATTACCTTGGAAGTAATTAAAAAATATCAATACCTGTTCATTACACTGCAGGTAAAAATCAGACTCATCATTGCAATGATGCTGAAAATAAGGAATATTAAAATACCAGTTTTGCAAGATGACAGAACTACAGAATTATTTATGTAGAAGTAATAACATGAGTTTACAGAGCAAGCAGCTTCTAGACAGACACACAATGCACCTCTTGCTCACTTTGAATTGTAGACTGTATCACATTTAAGTTCTTATTAAGTATCTGAGACTCAGTCTGTAAGCCCACTAAACAAACATACAGGCTGAGATGAAATCACTTGAGGCAGAAGAAATATCCTCTCTGACATCAACAGGTTATGGGTCATGCCCAAATGCAATATTTCTTGTATGAGCAACATTAATGTATAAACCCATTTTTCTGTTCACCAAGTCTGTCAGACATCCCCCAGATGCACAGCATAATGTTGGCTACTGTGCCACAGACCATAAAACACATCTGAGCATCAGTGTTTCCCAGTTTGTATTACTCCTTCTAGGGCACTCCACTATTAATATTTCATTGAGGGCCTGCAGATCTGCTTCTCTTACATTGTTGTGTCTTTACAGCTTTGGTATAAAATACTTAGATTCTCAAGTGTCTTGTTATGAGACTGCTAAAAGCACCACAATAGAACTTCTAGGCGACACCACCTTTTGCTATGCATTAGACTTCTCATAGAAATTACTGATGGATGTTCTTGCAGATACTGTCCATAAATTATTGTTGTGACACCACAATCAGAAACAGGGCCTAGAGATGTACAGAGAAGACATATTTGGGACTAGTGTTCTGAGTCACTGCACTTCTACCAATATTATCATTATAATGAAGAAAAGAAACAGTTCAGGTCCTGTGTTATACTGTTAATACATTTAATATTAGCTACACTTGACAAGTTAAGAAGAACTCATCCCCAGCACACTCCTAGGGCAACGAAATTAAAAACTGCATTCATACATTATTCAAATTTTAGCTTAGTATTGCAAAATAAATCACTGTGACAAAGAAAGGCACCCTCTTACCTTCTTGGAGATGAAGTAAAAGATCTCAACAGAGAAAAACCTTTTTTGTACCTATTTTGTACCTATTCATCTGTACCACACCTCACTCCACATGTAAATGATATTCTGGTCATTTTATCCTGGTGTTCATTCATCTAGGAGCATCTTTGCTGTTTTCCATTTAGTTTAGATGACTAAGTCCTCTGAATTTTAGCAGGGCTGAACTAATGCAGCAAGAAAACATAAACTTTTGTAAAAGAG
>VYZX01030371.1:2864-18810 GCA_013401335.1 Brachypteracias leptosomus
GAATTTAGCCTTTTTTTTTTTTTTGGCTTAAAAATCATTCAAGAGGCAATTCTCAATTCTGCAAATATATTTGTTACTATTAAGAATTCAACAAATACTTGGACAAAGCCCCTTTGACCCAGAAAAACATTGGTTTATAAACCAGTTTCTTCAGACAATTATAAGGTATGCCTGGCCATCAAAAGCAGATGCTTTTGTGGTTTCTCTGTTCTTGTTGGTAGAGTTTAAATTTTTTAAAAAGCAAGTGAAAAGTGCTAACTAGCAAATAATCCACACCTGGAGTAAGTTTTCTGGCTCATAACCATTTATGAGACTTTTGAGATTAGCAAATAGAAATTACAGAGAAGCAAGAAATTTGTGAATAAGCTAGTAAAACTATTCTTCATTTTGCACTGCCACTATGTAATAGTTTAAGTCTAACTAAGTGTACTTAGACAATAGGAGTTATGGTGTGACTGTCTCTGTGTTTGTGTTAATTGAGTCCCAATCTGGAATGTGACTGTATCAGAATCAGTAAATATAGTGGTAATCTAATAGAATAGCATAGGCAAATCTTCATAGTAGACCTGATTACAGCTAACTGGCATAAGGATGGCTACTTACAAATGCACGTCCTCTCCAGCATTCCAGATTGGAGTTTCCTATTCAACTTCAAAATTGAGAATTAAGAGTTTCTTCTTAAGCAACATAAGTTTTTCATCAGTGTATACATATACAGATATACATGTCACCTATCATTTTAAACTAGAAAGATATCAGAAAATTTGAGCTGAGAGAAACTTTGGCAAAATAAAAGAAATGAAAATGTGCTTATAAGACAACTTTCGAATGGAGGTTACTGTTAGCCCACTTACTAGTGAGGTAACCCTAAAGCCTTTATTAATAAGACAGACAAGAAATCAAGGGCTGTATACCAAGGAAAGCCATATACAATTTCTTTTAATCAAAAAAAATGGAAGAAGTGGATCTTAAAATATCTGCCAGTCACTCAGCACTATATTCATCCAGCACAGGAGGACAAATTATAACGAAGTCTATTGCACTCCAGCTTCTTCTGTCCTTATGCATTTTTTAAAGGCTTCACATTCTCCCTTACATATGAAAAGAGGAAAATTTTGCTGATTTTTTGTCACTACGAATGAGGAGAAATTCTGCTCAGTTATGGACATCCTGCAGGTTAACCCCTGCCGAGTATATTTGCTGAATCTTGAGAAGGTTACTGGAGCAGAAATATCGCCTACCTTTCCATACAGAGTAACTACATGGCTTGAAAAAGTTAACATTTCAAGATTACACAAGATTGAGTTCTGTGTGCAACCTTCCAACTATGTAAATTCCTCGCATTTTATAAAATGGAATATAATCAGTTGGTCTAATGTCAGCCAGCATCCAAAAGTAATTGCTTTTCGGAAGAAAAAAAAAATAATTTTGCAATATTCAACACAACATTCTTTAAAATTTTCAGTTAGTCCAGTTATATTTTGAGTCCCAGTGTATTTTAATTTGTATTAGAAACATTGCTACATTATTTTTTCTTTAATGTAACCTTAACTTCTAGTGAGAGCTTTGGTTTTTCTGCTGATGAAGAGCAATAGGGCAACAGAAACACCACAGAACCTTTGAGCCCGCAGATATTATTATTTACCATATTGCGATACAAATTATTACCCTTAAATACAAATATGGAATTAGCCTCATATCTCTCCATCTGCAATGGATATTGATACAAAAATCCCCACAGGTGATCAAATGGCCCCCAATAAACGAAACTATCTGAATATCAAAGTACAAATGTGACACTACAGCTAACTTTTTTGTGACAATGCCAGGTGCAACATGACAAGACCTTATGATCCACATAATTTCACCAACTAGGACATCAGAGAGAATGCAACTGATCTGAAGACAGCACTTGAAAATTTTCACTGTGAGACTCCTTTAGACAAGAGAGGAAGCTTCCTTTACTAAACAGGAAAAAAAGAAAATGAGACAATTTGTTCACATCCAGCATTTGCTTGTGGCCACTTGTTTGTCTTAGTGCAAATCCTTCAATGTCACTTAAGCTACTAGATATTGGTTGCTATTGTGCAGAAGATGGCTTCATCCTTAATGCTTATACAAATGAGCTTGCATTATTGCTCATTTTTTAAGGAAGTGTGTGAATAGTCAGGCTGCAGTATTGCATTGTATTTAATTTGATTTAACTTTGGTTATTGCCAGAATGGTTTGCTCTGCTCCTCTAACCATCTTCTTTTCAGGCCAGGCATTTCCTCTGTTTTCCATACAATGACAATGAAAATGGGCTGGATCATCCAGTTTTCCTTCGGAGTGAGTTTTCTACAGATTCGGGGAATGAGAATACAAAACAAGAGAGGCTGTGAAGATTGGGATTGCCATTTTCAGTAGCAGCTGCACTAGACAAGAGGGAATGTGAAACTGTACCTTCAGGTTTTGGGTGCTTATTGATGTTGAGTAGACTGTAAGACATATCAAAAGAAATACCTCTATTCACTCCGGAAACTCATTTCCAAGAGCTCAAATTTCATAACTTCCAGCTCTCTCCTAATGTAGGCATATAACTGTTCATAGTGTGACTGTGTTTTGAACAGAAATTAAGAAACCAGATGTAAGTAACTGCAGGCCTGCTGAGGCCTTCACACAGGAGCTGGTAGAAGCAGGTTTAGACAAGAAGTACACACTGGCAGCAGCATGACATTGGTTAATGAAAATCTCACTTTGTGACATTTCCATAGGGTTCGTCCTGACACACTGCGCTGTCTGGTCTATGGAGCTGAACCTGAAGAGCCTGTGTCTCTGGTTCAAGCTATCTTGGTGGTGTTCCTCTTAAAGTAAGAAGCAGCAATGCTGTCTCCAGCCATGCTTAAGATGTGTTAAGCTTAATCTTAAGGACTGTCCAGCTTGTAATTGGAGCTCATTCCTATGTATTCAACATAGTTTTTTTCTTTCCAGTTCTTTGATCTCACCAGGTCCCATCAAATGTTCAACCTCAGATGACACATTTCACTGCTAGTCTCAGAATCCTGGAATACTTTTTTTAAAAAAATCTTCAAAAATTTCTGCCTGAAAAGATTGTTTTACTTTTGATTAGTTAATTACTGAGAAGCTGAAGACAAGACTTATGTTTATTGCAGAGGCAGGTTTTTTAATGCAATTTCTGTAGATCTGAGGCCCAAATTATTATTTTTTTTTATCTGTCCCTTGTACTTGTTTTACACAATAAAACTGTATGTACTCTTGTGCTTATTTGCATGGGCTCAGTAATATTATATTTTTCTGACCACACAATATACTGTTGCACTCAGTGCTGTCCTCTGTGAGGGAACTTGAAGGCTGATACTTCTGCAATGGTGTCATTTATACTAGCCAGAACTCTGATTTTAACTTATTCCAAGGCATGCCATCTGTGAAGCAGAGTCAATATTCTGTGGCACAACAGAGCAATTTAGCCTCCCTATAAATTTCATGTGCATTTATAATCCTGTATATGTATTTTTAAGTGCTTTTCCTTTTCCCTCAGAAAATGGCAATAGTAACATACCCTCTTCATGTGCGGGATTTAATGTTGTGTATTTCTCTGTGTCCCTGGGCATTTTATCAAGTTATTTTCTTTTTCCATATTGTCGGAATGAGCGAACTCCTGTTCTCTATAAGTGAAATAAAAGGAAAAAAAAAAGATTGCTTCCACCATTAGCTTTAAACATTCACCACTGGAAATAACAATTGTATACCAAGTGTGGTAGTTGAGGCTTAATCTAAAATGCTTTTTATTAGTAATCGTGATGGTGGTTTTGCTGCTATCCTGGAACACAGGCATAAAGACTTGCTGTACTTGCTTTGAAGCTATCATTCACAAGCACATACATGCATTGTCTGCACTATATTAACAAGTAGCCAGTTTATTGTAATGGAAGATCATCTAAATCCACTAAGTTGTATAGAGAGGTTACAGTAACCTGCCATATACTTGTTCATGTCAATCTTAGATCATTCAGCAAGAATAAGTAAAATCCAGATGGGAATTTCGGGAATCAGAATGCTGAAGATTAATATTGGTCTTTTTTTACATATATATATATTACAGATGATGTTTACTAATATTGAGAAATCCAGATCATTTTCTAAACTAGTTGAGAATGCAGTTTTCACCATTTCTTGACTCTGAAGAAAACTGATGGACAAAGTAAAGTTCTTCCTGTGTTCCAGTCCTAAGCCAGTAGCCTAGTCTCTATATGAAAGACCTTTTGGTTGTTTGAAGTATGAAAGAGAATGTGACTGTAATTTGCCTTCTGCTTTAATAATATGTTTATATCATATAATCAGTTAATAACTTTATGGATGAATTACTGCTGAATTGTATACTATGTTTTTCTTTATTCTGTACTTGACTATCCATTACACTCTTTCTACCTAGATGCAAAATTACAAGGAAATATCCATCTACAGAACGACCAGACCCAGGCCAATAAATGTATATCACTACCAAAAAGCCTGCTGGAAATAGATCCAGCTATTTGTTTCAGAGATCTTAAAAGGCAGATTATCCCGTTTGGTCTCAGATTATTGAATTAATGAAATTCATATACAAACTGTGAGAATGACACTTCTCTAAAGCTTCTCAAATGTCTAAAGTAACCATTTATATGTCTAAAAAACAGTGAAAAAAATTAATTGGGCACTAATGGATATTTTATCTGGGAAGACACAGATATTACAAGTCTTCCACAACAGGAAACAAATGTTTACAAAATCTTTTAAAATGTTTATAAAATTAATCTCAGCTTGAATTATTTTTCTACTCACCAGAATCATTTGAAACCTCCAGGATCCTAGCTATTGCTGCTGAAAATACAAACATAGTGAATTTCAAAATATATAATGTGGTCTACTTATTGATTTTTACTTGTGTTTCCAAGTCCCTTAAAATAAACATGGAATGTATTCTTTAGTAGAAAGCAATGCCTGAGTATTTTGTATTTCACACATAACTACTAGGTACTCTATACACAGACTGCAGTAGTGCAGTTACATAATGAGCTTACCAGACTCTTATGCAAATGGTTGAAGTGCTGGGGCCTGGGCTGTGGGCCCCAAGTTGGAGTTGACCTATGGACGAGTCACAACCCAGCAATGTGTTTTGTTTCCCAAGTGGTTTCAGTCCTCAGAGGCAGAACATGGGCCACCTGTGTGAGGCCCTGCCTTCCCCCAGGTGATGGTGGCTGTGGTGATCAGCGAGGCCAGGACTGTATCAACCAGGAACTGGTCAGTTTGGAAAAGAGAGTTCTTGTTTGGGCCAGTTGGAAGAGTTTTCTGTTGGAGGCAGCTTGCTAAGCTCTCTCTTGGTGATGTGTTCCTCCTTGGCTCTTGTGGTGGCTGATGAAGAAGAGCAAAAAGATGAAGAATATGGAAAAGATGAAGGTATACTGAGGGGATGTTGCTGAGTTTAGCATTGGCCGGTGGAAGGAGAGAGCTAGCAGCACACTGGTAGGTGCTCTTTATTACACAATGAAAATATAAAAATGAAAGCCATGTCAGCAACTTATCATGTATTATTTCATAATATACATTATCCTATGTACAGATAAATTTAATATCATACACATCTAGAAATGAAAATGCTATCAAAACCAGCTGCCAATACCCAGATCCTGAAAATGTCACTAACATTTTTATTGTAATTCTTTGTAAAATGGTTAAATAAATATTTGATTATATGAAAAAGGGGAAATGAAGTAAAATTAAGTAAAAAAAGGCTGATTCCTTTACACAGATAGGAGCTGAAAAACATCTCTTACAATAAGAAGTCAAGCAGCTCAACATATTCAATTTGTCAAAAAGTCAGATAAGAAAGAATTTGAACACTATGTATAGAAAGGCAGAAACAATATTGGGGCAGGTCAGGGGCTTTTCAATCTAACTAATAGAGATATTAAAAGATATATTAGCAGGAAGATGATATTAGCTTCAGCATTTAAATAAGACTCAGTATCCTAGTGGAAAAGGTACTTAAACACTGGCATAGCTTAGCAGGTGTAAGTAGAATCACCATTGCCTGGAATCTCAAATTAGATCCTTCAAACCACAGGTGTTGAATAAGATTTCCACAAGAAAAGCTGCCTGGATTTCCTGATGACATGATTGTGGTTTCACCTTTCACCTTTGGTACCTGTCAACAGCTGCCTATGAAACTCTTTCTTCATTCCCTTCCTTTATAGAAGATCAGGAAGCTTTTGCATTGTCATCAGAACATTTTCAACTTAAACTACAATGAAATCTCATGCTGGTAAGTACAGTCATCTCCAAAAGCCTGGAAAGACTAATCAATTGACCAGATTATTTCCATGCTTAGATGATTGCTAGGCTTGGCGTAAGGAAATAATTTCTCTACAAATGCATATTATCTGAGGTTTTAGGATGTTTTATTACTCTCTGCAGCATAGGAGGTGGAATCCCCAGGGAATTGTCTTCAGATTGTTTTATGGTTTATGGTTTTAAATATATGTGCCTATATGAAAGCTAGTAGTTTCCACTTAATAGAGACAGATAGTTTAGGAAGGCCAGGATGTAGCTCAGCTGAACAAATGTGGGTAGAGGTCTCCTTTAGAGTAAACTGAATAGCTTCCTGGACACCTTTAGTATGGCCTAAATCCACATTATTGTACTTTTGTACTTAGCTCACATAGAGACAACAGCATTTAGTTGTCTAGAGTCTAAAGTTTATCCCCACTTTCAGTTGGAATGCATAAGAATAAAACATTTGATCTGACACCGCAGGGCTCTGGGTGTTGTGAGCACCCTGGTATCACTTGTTCTCTTCTGGAGATACAAAATGGTTCAAAATTTCAGTGAGACCCAAGATGTTGGACTCAATGAAGGGACAGCTGCAAATGTGTGAAATTTAATGGAGTGTAATACATAAGAGATACGACTAAATGATCTCTTCCTGCTTTAAGTGTTATTATGGTTGTTCAACCCTGAAATGCAGTTTGGTGATACCTTCTTTTTGTTGGAGGACATTGCTGCCTTGAAAAGAAAGTAGAATCAAAATTCACAAAGGGTTTCTTTTTACATTTGTTTATTTAGAGATGCTGGCATTATGGTCTTAACCAGGACATAGTTCAGATGTTGTTATCCTCTTCTAGAAACAAAAAACTCTTCAGTGTAAGTTTCTCTGCAGGATTTATCAGCTTTGAAGCTTTGAATCAGTCTACTCTCTGAACAAGCTGCCCTAAAAGGTGCTTGTGGAAATGTGCCCCAAGAAATTAATTGTTGAAGACAACCCTAGGGAGAACAAATGCTTCCAAATGTACTTAATGATACTTACCATCTATATAATTTTTTTTGTTGTTTTCAGAGCACAGCCCAAACACTCACAATTAACATTAATTATATTACCACTTGTAAAGTGGCACCATTTCAGGGTGCAAAAGCTCATACAACCTATTTTCCATGGAATTCTCAAACATGGGATTTGCAAAGCTATAATGGAAGTGGGGTTTTTGGTTCCCCAGATAACACAGCCACGATCTCAAAATCAGTACATGAGTCAGCCTTCAACTCAAGTGTTTCTGTAGAGGCTGTTAGCTTGGTTGGCACCACATCATCTCGCATACATGAAGAGTCTGACCAAAAGCTTCTGAACACACACATGTGTACTCATCTTGCCAGAACTGCACCTGGAGACTCGAGAGTTTTCCACTAAATCCTGATCTCTTTTCACCTGACCTACCTGCCAACAGATATATAAATAATTCAAAGATATCTATTTCATCAGTGCTAAATAACATGAAAAACAGGAAGGAAAATAGTAATGAAGTAGAAAAGAGAAAGAAAATAAAAAAGGAATAATGAGATGGGAGAAAGGAATGATAAAGATGGAAAAGGGAGATCACAGCTCTGTATTTCTGGAAGGCTAATTAAATGAAATTTTATTTGATATAAAATCAGTGCGAGGTCATCTTCAGGCACAAAGTATGTAACATAATGTCAAGCAAGGACTGTGGATGCTATCAGCCAGTGATTTCATTTACATGTAAGATTTGACAAATACACTGTTAGGAGTCTTTTCTTTTTTTTTTTTTCCCCCCCTATATTTGTTTTGTTAAAGAGGGAAAGCAAATAAATAATTGAGGTCAAATGATTTTTTAGTACTAAAAGTGGAATGAATACTGGAGGACAAGTGAGAGATTTGCTGTGACTTCAGTCCCATTCAGGTGTTAGTCGGACATTTTAATCTCAATGAACTGAGAAGGGAACTTAAATATGAAAGTTTTGTTACAGAATTCTTGTAATATTATCTCTGCCCTGGCTGAGAAAAAAATTATAAGAAGGTTCAATTGAAAATGGTTTAAAAATTTAATCTGACAAATTTTTTAAGGTTTGGACTTGATTTTAGGTAAAAGTTTGTGAAAATAAAAACAGAAAATCATTTCAGGTAGATCTGTGCCTTCCCTGCTGTCTTTCTGTCAATATGCTCCTGAACTGCTGAGGTTTTTAAAATAACTTTGCTCTTGGTGGTTGCTGAGCAAGAGAGATACACTAACAAGGAAGATGGTGACACCATCTATAAAGAGCTATCAAACACACATGTTGAACAAACAGGAAAATTATCTGTGTCATTTGCGGTCATCATAGGACTACTTGTCACAAAAGCAGGTAAACCAGTTTCAAACAGAAATGCAGTTTCAGAGTACACTGTCCCTTTTATTTCTGTAGGGGGTTTATTCAAAAAAACGCACTCTGCAGGACCAAGTAGAAAAAGCTTCCATTAGGGCTGTACAGTATGTGACTAAAGGATTTGTTAACCTTAGCGCTTCAAAGCACACTTGAAAATAAGATTCAAATGGGCTCTTTCTTTTGTGGTTCTGTAGTGATAAACGAGTTCTCCATGCACCAATGCTCATGATTACTACTTCTCCAAAGTTGTGACTTTGGATGAACGCTAGATCAGTCTAAGTAATGTCCAGTATATTTCATCCATACTAAATAATGTATGTCATGGCAGGCCTCTCCATTTTGGTTAGGAAAAAGCTGCAAGTCTAGTCATAGCTTTTCTGGGGTTATATCATCAATCTTAAGGTGTTCCACAGAACTTGTGAGCTTTTTCCACTAAAGAAAGGAAAGGAAGGGGAAGCCCAATGCATAATCTGTACTTTTTGTTATTTAAAAAAGAAAAAAAAAAAAAAGGTGGATTTAAAGTTAAAGAATGGTTTGCTTTAAAATTCACTTATACACTTGTGTTTTAAAACCCTTATGCTTGAATCTCCGCAAGAAGCTTACTTCCTAATGATCAGTTTATGAATTAGTGGAATAATTCATGACATGCCCTTAGGATCAATACTTTTAAATGTGCCTGTGGGTAACATTGCTCACATGATTCATCCCAATATAACAAGTGGAACTATTCAAATACTTAAAGTTATTCACAAGTGTAACTGCTTAACAGACCTTTACTGTTCTTATGAAAGTGAAATACCCATTTTGCCACAGGAGGCCACTGAATACATTATATTTAGGGTTCTTCTGATTCTGACAATAGTCTATCATCAGCAGTGTTAGGTGTAGTTGCTCCTCTCTCTCTCTCTCAGTATTAGAAAGGCCTCCAAAATTTTATTCTTCCTCAAGAGTGAACACATTCCACAAAGGGTACGGGGACATCTTGCCTGTAATTGATAATCTGTTGGATCTGATGACTTATGGCTTGATTCAGAACTTCGTACCCTGAAGGCTTTCTTTTTCCTCTTCAAGATCTGATTTATCTTCCAATTTAAGTCTAATAATTTAGTGCCTTCAAAATTTAGAGCCTTGCCTCTGCTGTTTGTTAATGCTGCTGTTTTATCTGTACTCCTTGGATAGCTTAGTTTAGTCAATCTATCTGCCTATCTAGCTGTCTGCCTATCCTACTGTGTTCTCTTCTACAGACAAAGTTTGTTCATGGCTTTTAAGCTTCAGCACAGTTCTGTCAGTATTCCTCTCAGGAAAAGAAACTTTACCTTTGTAGTAAACATATTGACAACATCTAGGAAACATTTGTATTATTTGTATATAAATATTACATATATCTTGCATATATCTGAATAATATGAATTTACTTCACTTTATGTAAATAACATCAGTCTTCCTACATTTGCAGTAATATTCAAAGGAAGCTGTAAAATAAAAAACTATAAGTAATGATGGAGTTAAAATAATAATGGTTGGGCAATGAATAAAGCTCTATCTAGACCAGAATAGTTTATTTAGTTTTCCAAAAGCTACAGCCTAAAAGAAAGCAGATTAGAATTTCTAGAGAAGTAAATTAGGTTCATTAGTCTTGAGCACATTGTATTTTTACCTAGTCTTAGTCAACACACATGAGAAAAAGAGAACAGATACGAACAGGGAAGAAGATAGATTTCTTCTCTCTGTCAGAAGAGATGGGAAGAGAGTTTGAAAACATTTACAAAGCTATTTCTAAGGCACGTAGCTCTAAACATTTTGTGATTTTATCCCTATCAGCTTGGAGACCTGAAACAAATACATTGTTCTGGGTTTCACATGACTGTGTATGTGTGTATTTTTAAGACACTATTTCAGCACTGCTGCTAATTTACATGGTTTCAGAGGAAGTTGTAACAGGTATCAAAACCGGGAATGTCCTAGTTTAACTAACGCTGCTAGTAAACAGAAGCCTGGAAAGGAAGACACCTTAAAAAGGAGAACTGATTTTGCCAGGTTACAGTATAAGTCACATCTCAAGGACAGAATCAGAGCCTTCTAGTAGCTGTCTCAGACATTAAATCATTCTATTCAGCAAACTGGAGAACTGTTGGTATTCTCTGTTTCCCTCAGACCTTCACTTTGATTTTCTGGGATAACAATAGAATATATAAACTCTCTCAGCTTCTAAGAGTGCAATAGTTTGTCCCTCACACTAAATCAGTTATGTCAACTGAAGAATATCAAACATGCTCACCTCAGCAGGCAGAAAATTCCATGTTTTGATTCAGTTTTGGTTTCAGTGATCTTTGCTCCCACCTGGTGCCTCTAATTGGCAGCTTCTTTGCAGATGACGGAGACAGCAATATGATTCTAGGCTTTAAATTATATATTTAAAATTTCATTAAGTTACAGAGGAGTGATTGAAGGGAATTCTGATAAACCCTCTTACCAGAAATGAGGGAAAGTATCATAATAGAAATAGCATTAGTTATAACAGTGATGCAAATAGAAGGATCACTCACAGGGGACTGGCATGCAGCCACCACTGTGGCAGAGCACAGCAGGCTTGCTCCATCCTCTGCCCTGCACTACTTGTTATTAAATGACAGGCATGTGAGAAATAGTGGTTTTGATTCAAAGTATGAGAGTGTTATGTCATTAGGTGCAATGTAACCTTGCAGCTTGGGTTTCAACATGTGTCAGTGGTGGCAGGACAAGGCTCAGGTCTCTGTTACTTTTTGCATTTTGTCCCTTGAAAATCCCTGGCAGAACGACTTTGAGCTGTAATGCTCTGGAGCTAAGCAGTGTGAGCAGGTTTACGTCGTGCTAAATGAATCCTACATATCTTACAGACAGAGCAGCACCGTCTTCTCTTTTTCTGGTATATGGCTGTCTGAAGGAATCTACAAAGTGTTACACTGATCTTCATCCCCTTTAGGACTCTGAAGACTTTGTTTCTTGTGAATGCATTATCTTGCTGCCAGTTTGTATTTAGCTCTTATGTAAGTTCTGACTTCAGTGATATTTTGTCTGAATAAAGTGGTAATTGCATTGGCAAAATTATTTGAAACAAGGGCTCTGTGTGTGTGCAGGAGTGAGAGGATCCCAGGTCACTTGTATGGAGTGCATGAGGCAGGCATCCTGCGTCACTCATGCAGTGTATAAAGAGCAGAACAGCACGGAGATATCCTGGGGTGCTTGTAGGGAATAAGAGAAATGATGCAAAAAGTACAGAAATAGGGTTTTTTCCTGCTGAAAAGGTCTTTTCCTTTACCTTGGTAGTATATCTATTTTTCATCTCCACTCACTGCATCCTCTACAGGTTTAGCAAGAAGCTGGAGACCTACCGTTAAAACAGCAGCAACTAAGAATATGTCTGTTCTTCAGTGTTTCACCCAAGGCTAAAAACAACACCTTATGCTTATTTTATTCTCCATTCAACACAACATTGCAGAGCAAAAGGATTGAGAATTTAGCTGTTCCTATCTGGAAAACTTAGGTTAAAATTAGCTTATAAACCTCCGTTTCAAGCTTGAATATATATTTGTTTAAAACCACAGGCTCCTAATCTCAAAGCAGCAGTTTTAAAGGAGACTCCTCTTTTCCTAATACATGGATTTGATTTGCTCTCTTCCATTGGACTCTTTTGGATTTGATCATTAAAGAACTGAGGCCCCATTTCACCTATGTAAACATTAAAGAACATGTATATTTCAAACAAAATAGGGATTGCTGAAGCATATTCATAAAGTTTTCCCTCCTTGCCCTGCCTTTCTCCTATTGATAGCAAATCTGCTGCACTCTATGTATGGTTTTTATAAAGTGTTTTGGGATACTTCATAATTAAATTCTTAATAAAAATGTAAGTTATTATTATCATAAAAACATGTTGGCCCACTGTGCCATGTAGCATTCTCAGGAGCAGCATTCTTACAAACTGGGATTTGAAAAACAGCACAGAATTTGGCTTGAATCAAATGACATTATGTATTTAGTCATTTATCAAAGCCACTTGGTAGAAGTTGGGAAAAACATTAGTTAATCTTATTCATATGGGGGTTTCTGGTTATGCAGCAATACTCTTATTTTCTTAGTTCATCTTTCTTCTCAAAGACCTGTATGCTTCAGTTTCCTATTGAGCTTGCAGCAAGACCTTTCTGCTGCTACAATGTGTGAACAAGCAGCAAAGGCTGCTAAAAGTTCATGTAGGGTATTGCAGGCACTGCAAGGAGCACCCAGGAAAAGTAAATTGTATCCATAGCATGAGCCATCCGCCTCACTGGGTCTGAATTTAGTTCCCCTCTGAGACAGTGAATCAACAATACTTTGGCCTGTTAATTCAGCTGTTAAGTGATTTTGGTTGGGCTTTGGAAGAGTATTTTTCACCTTAAAGCAACAACAACATTCTTTCAGGTTGCTGCGATAGTTTGGGTCAAAAATTCATGTATATGTTGTGCACATGAAAGATTGCCACCTTGTAAAAGAGAAGTTCTCTGTTGATGAACTACTCAATGGCAGTGTAGGCTGCTCATTATTAGCCTGAAATACTCAGCAGCTGCCTAGCACAGGTCCCACAGGGCTCTGTGGGACTTCTTTTTACTTTGGCGTGGAGACGAATTAGAGCAATAACACATCCTTACAAAAAGTCTCAGTCTTTGTTTTATAGTGATGTGCCCTTCCAGTAACATGCATACATTGCTCTATTTTCCTTCATCAGAGTTTGTACGAGACAGAATTTATCTCTCTATTAAGAGAATCCCACTCAAAGTAGCTATCTATCTTTTACATTCTCTTTCTGTGTCAACTTTGCATTAGTCCATCTTCACTGGTACGAAGGTAGGCAGAAATTCCTCACACCTTCAGATCCCAGAAAATTGATTCATAATATTTTTCACTTCACTAGACAGATGACACTCCATACAGGGATTTATCATAGTGATGACATCTTATTAGAGAGGCTGACTCATGAAGTAGCTCCCTTCCCATTTGTGATCACATAACATCTTACTAGCAACTGTAATTGTTAGCAATTGTAATATTGGACAAGTATTTAGAGTTTTTAGAGGGGTTTTAGTGATACTTGCCATCTGGAACAAGATCAAGAGACAACATCATACAGATCATTGGACCATTATAATAATTGAAAAGTGATTTGTAGACCACAACTGGTCCATGTGTCAGAGTTTCTGACTGAAAAAAAAACCTGACAACAAACAACAGGCAACCATTATTAAAATATTGTATTCCAAACCAGAAGATTCCAAAGAATAAAAAAACAATAGCCAGGGTACTGGAAATATCCTAATGGGATTGGTAGACATGGTAGAAAGAGGCTCACTGCACTCTTCCGTAGAGGAAACCAAAAGCCAAGCAAGGTATTTTTGGCCTCTAAAATGAAACCAATCACAAGCAATTGCACTGCATATGCAGCTTTTCTGCTGTTTATTCCCATATGACACAAAGCTGGTTTTCCCCTTGAAAACAGTTGCATTCCTCAGTAGAGAGAAAAGACAGTCTGGTACCTGGGGATGTCATTACTTTGAGATTATTAGTTAGGAGCATTAGAAGATGATAGTTTTAAAGTGAAGATGGCCCACAAAGAATGTAACTTGAGTACCTGTTGTTCCATGTGCTCGTGTGCATTGAGGAATAAAGTTAGATAAAAACTACCAAGTGAAACATGTTCTGCTTCTCTGTCTTCATTCCCCAGAGGACCCACAAATGACTTAGAAACCTGATGTAAAGAGTGTAAGAACATCCATACTGGATCATAGTCAAGAAACAAAGTCCAACACCAAGTCTCCAGAAGTAGACAATATTCTTTCAGGAGAGCAAAATTGTACTTTGGTTTCTGGGTTTTAATGTGGGGGTTAAAGCCAGACCCTGGGCTCATTGCAGGCAGATAAAGGTGCAGTTTATTGTGGTCAACATGCAGCTGCTCCTACAAAGAAAGATGGACAAACATTTTTGGAATTGCAAGAGGAAGACAGTGAGTTTACCAGGCAACTAGAGTAGAAATACATCACCATGTGTATGGATTGGTCCTGGATGCCTGGAGAATGCTTTCAGAGGCCTACCACTCCAGGAGAGCACCAACATGAGGCCAAATCCCTGCATTTTCTGGTAATGCTGCTTCTTTGCCAGAGTGGCTGGCTCTAGGTCTACCAGGAAAGGACTTCCTTGGACGGAAAGAGGTGACCTGTTTGAGTAGTTGGGAGTAAAATTTGACTCAGGATATTTGCATGAGGTTTCCAGCCTCTGGTGTGGCAGAGCAATACACCCTCACTCAACCCTTAAAAAGAAAAGAAGCAGACAATATCAGATGCCGAGGGAAAAGTGCCAGAACAGGACAAGCATCACAAACAGAAGTCCAAATATTCTGCTAGTTTGTAGCACTCTATGGCTCAAGCATTTCCTAAGCTAAAATAACATCTTTATGTCTACTAGCCATTAATGGATTTTTCTTCCATAATTTTAGGAACTTAGGTCTAGGGAATGGAAGAAGTAGCTAGAATTGAAAGTTTTCAGAAGTAGATACTTTTCATGTAAAAAAGATATAGTTAAATGGAAATTAGCAGGAGAAAGAAAATGCGCAAATAAATTGGAACAGTCAATATGACATTTTTATTCTGGAGATTTCAAAGCTTTTTTCAAAGAAAACAGTTATTATTATTATTTCTATGCAGATACACAAAATGAAGCCCATAAATCTACAGATACTGACCAGAAGTCATGTAGCTATCAAATAATAGAACTGGCCATTTATTTTAGAATTCAACAAGTGAGATTTTTTACGTTAATAATAAAAGCACTACACAAAAATGCTAATATTTCAAAGAGTATCTTGATAATGGGGAAGCCAGGAGTGCTTCCCAGACCTTTCTGGGTCTCTTCCAGTGTGAGAGCCAAACAGACACCATCACCGCTTCATGCTTTCCTGGTTTTCATGAGAAATGAATCCAGACATGCAAAATGCAAGCAACCACTGTGTTCTCTAGCAGATCCCAGCCTGGACTACTGGAGACCGAGGCTGAGGTTTTTTTACTGGATTACAGTACAGACACAACTACATGGAGTAAAGCCAGTTGCAAATTCTTAGCAGTAAATATTTGTGGCCAGAGAACAGAAATGGAGGGGAAACATTAAAATTGTTTACGAAGATTTCACTGTGATATTTTTAAAGGAAATACTTCCTTTGAGAAGTGATAAGTGTTGTGGTTTAAGGTTT
>VYZX01030387.1:15843-46219 GCA_013401335.1 Brachypteracias leptosomus
TCAACACAGGCAGATGGTGTTCTGGAGAAGACTAGACTTGAATATATTCAGAAAATAAAGGAATTTCTTTTTTGTTATGGTGAATTTTTTTATGGTAAATTAGGATTTCCCATCAAGTTCATAGTAAAAAATCACAGCAGAGAAGGGTTTCCCCCCATTAGCCAGACATTAAAGTATTTAGCCAGACTGATGCAGCAAGAGCATAAGAATAATACCTGCTGTCAGTAAGTTTTTGAGATGTGCTGCACACACTGCATTGGAGATGCCTATGCTTGTGTATACTTTTATATTCCTGATGAGATACTTGGCAACCCGATAAATGGAAGAGTAGTCGTCTTGGTCAGTTCTTCCACTAGATGGCAATGAGCACCAGGGACCTTTAGTCAGTATTTGTGCTTTCCACAGTATAGAAGTCACTTGATTTCTGACATACCCACTTGCTGCACATTTAAATCCCTTGTCCATTTGGGGGGAATTATTCAGATCTCTGATCCAATGATTCCAATCTCCCTAAAATTGTCTGAGCTCAGTCAGCCAAAAGTAAAGTCCAAAACTCTGAAAACAACTTACTAGTTTTGAACCTACTTGTTTTTTTCCAAATGACCAACCAGTCACATGCAGATGGGGTAATACAGGCATCAGTTGTTCTTTAACGTTAAGACTGGCGGTATTTTAATTTTTGGCAAAAAGTTTTAAAAGCTGGGTGAGTTACACAAACAGCTTCAAATTCTACCTGTGTCTTTTTCCTGTTCTTTTTACTTCATGATCTGAGGTCTCTTTCAGTGAGACTTTTGCCTGTGTTCTTCTGGCTGTTGTTTTTGAGGTTGTTGCTGGGGAGATGCTGTTTTGATGACCACAGCCTCCTGTTCAAGACAGTGTCTGAACACACAGAAAATCATAACAGCCCTGTAAGCATATCAGTCACTATACATCACAAGATGGATGCCAACTTCTCCTGGTCCATGATAGGAAAGCTAGGAAACTGGCTAATTTTCTGTAATTTAAACTATTTAGATATTTAAATTTAAACTAAAGCAAGTGGCTTTCACGATAGAGCTAAAGTTCTTAAGGACAGCCATGACCATATGTTGCTGTGGTAAGGTACTATTTTATATATGTGTACTCTAAGCATATGGCTATGTGGAGAATAAACTTCAAACATACAAATCAACAACCTGTTCACCAATCTGAAATTAGAAATGAAGTAAGATATAACACAGACTTATAAAGTTGGACTAAAAAAGCATGGCGATGCACAGTCCAAAAATAATTGATTTATCAGACTGCATTCTTTCCTCTATGCTGAGTGAAAATCCCTAGGAAATATACTTCTTGAGAGATCTTCCTTGTTTCTGTCTGTGTCAGAAAAGCAACAGAAACAACCTTCCTAGCGGCTTCCTCCCAGTCTCAAACTGTGCATACAAAATTATTTAATGATGTCTACTTCATTGTCCCCTACGTAGTTGGAGTAATATTACTGTTGTTTTTTCACTCCTTTTGAACTTCAGAAAGAGTGCAGTGTCCAGAGCCATTTACTATATGTGAAGATGTGCATTATTTTTTTTTAGCTAATCTGTTTCCTGCATTTCTGAACTTTTTATACCTTCTGGGTGAAGACAAAAATATTGCAGAAACATTTGAGCTTTGATATTGCATCCTGCCTTTACCCAAAGGAAACACAAATGGTATGACTCCAAAAAAGATAATTTTAATTATATTTGCTTCGTGGAGTCTGAATAATAAGTATGTAACAGTGGTGATCTTGTTGGTATTATTTTAGACCTCTTGCTTTCCTGCTAAAAATGTCTCTTTGCAATTTGCTTCAGTACATTTCTTTCATGATGCTGGTAATGATGTTGATCAGACTCCAGAAGGAAGCGGGAGAATAGGTGGTCCTACATCAGTGGTTACAGGCAAGAGTACAGCTTCCACTTACTGAGAAATCAGTCCCATTTCCAGGACAACAGTAGCTTCATTTTGTCCTTCTATTCTTCTTTTTTGAGCTCACTGTAATTATGGTGAACATTTCCCATAGCTTCCAGAACATGGAAAAGGCAATTACAAATAACTAAAGTTTGAGCTCAATGAGCTTTGGATAACCAAAGCTTATGAAATAAACTGACATAAATCTCAAAGGATTCAGCACTCACTTTGAATGTTTCCAAAATTAAATCCATTAATTAAAGTAATTTAACTTGCATTAGGAATTTGTGTTCCAACAATACAATCTCCAAAATGAACACAAATTAGTGGGATTACTTGGTTTAATTAGATGCCACTTTATGGCATTTTATTTACAGTAAAGATGCTGGATGGCTTGGTTGAAACAATGGTTTTTTTATATGAAGGACAAGATTTTTATTTCTTTCAGAATTATCTTTTCCCATAAAAGTTCCTAAAAGAAATTACCCTTGCCTCTTTCAATGTATGAAATGACACAGCCCCACTAGACTTCTCTCTCCTTGAGTTTAGGTCCTCTAATGCACCAAAAAAAGGGTTGCAATAATCTTTTATTGCATCTTATTGATATAGCATCTGATTTTTAAAATGGTAATTATAGATGAATGAAAAAGCATGAACAATTTTAGAAGGTGATTAGAAGCATTTATATGCCAGTGAATAAACACAATATGCCAAAGAAAATTAAGATTACCTGGCCTTTCCACTTGGCTTACAAATCATCTACAAATTAACAACCACCGACAATTTCATGAAACAATGTCAATCTTCATGATGACTGGCTGATGCTCAAAGAAAAATGAGGAACCAGAGGATAAAAAGGTTTTATAGGAATTATCTATTCAAAAGCAGGCACAGAAGAAGGGGAAGGTGAGACAAAACAATGGAAAACAACTACATCGGCTTTTAGTTAATCAACAAAACTATTATTTAACTTATAGCACCAAAGTTATTTGACTACATCAAAATGAAAATCAACATAATAGATATCTCTTTACCATACGAAATGTAAACTGGTTAATATAAAATATGGTGGGTTTCCTTAAAAGAGTCACAGAATCCTGGAGGTCTTAAAAAACTGTTATGATTTAAAAGCTTCTGTGAAATAAAATCAAATATTTCCTTCCAATCACTTTCCATCCAGTGAACCCTGAAGATTTGGGAGCTATCATATCTTAAATATTAAGGTTTACTAATACTAGGGGCTTTTTAAAGTTTTAGTGTTTAAATCAAGGTGACAACTCAAGATATTTTGTCTACAATAAACTTTAGAAAGACTGCTCACTTTTTGTGAATGTATCAACAGACCATCAATTACAAAGGGGAGGCAACTTCTAGCATTTGATAAAGATTTTAAGAGGGGTCTACTTATATGGACAAGACAACAATTATCTGAGAGCAGAAATGTTGTCCTTTCCACAGGACTTCTATATCTTTATCTTTCTATTCCCAGCTACTTATTCCTTTTGTTGAGCTTCATTCTAACAGGTCATCAGAACACTTAACCAAATGTCTGAGACTATGGAGAACCACCTCCAGCACATTCCCCATTATCTTAATGGAGACCTAGAAAAGAGCACTCGCTGCTGAAAAGGGAATGCTTGGTGACAAACAGATATCTCATGTATAATGATTTGTTATGCTAAACTTAATTACTCCCTCAGAGCATCACTACTTCAAATAGCTCTGTGACAGAACTGTAGCAAGTGTTGAATTTTGAAATTGCACTACAGTTACATATTGCATGTTACTGCAATGAAGACTAGAGTTTCCTAGCAGTTCTAGCCAGCACAGCATGTATGAAAATGTTGATTCAGATATAGCTTACCAAAATGATGTAGTACCCTTCTTAATAGTGTCTTTATAGTGATATGTTTGTGTTGGATTGTAAGTTTATGTGTAGGAATCATTTTAATGATTCTAAATTATTTTCATTTAAAACTTTCTCCATTTATGACTAAATATTATACCATTTAATCCTGAAAATTCCAATTGAGTTCTGAGTCTTTCACAGATAACCAAGGTCTGCCTGGGTAGGATTCATTTCCACCTAGCCTCAAGTATCTTCATCAGAACTAGCCACCTTGGGATCCCTTTAGCCAATGCAGACCAAACTGGTCTCATTGGAGTCAAGGGTTCTGTGCTCCTCCTCTTAGAGTGCATATCCCAATTAGGGCAGATGAATCAAATCTTCATCTCTTTTAGTACAGCCAGAAGAAACCACATGGTGAGCCCCTAAAGAAGGTAAAATTAATTCAGGCTTTGAAACCTTAGATTCTACTTATACATGGTTGAGCTTGTCATCCTAATGCTCCCAGTAGGTACTGTACCTATGGAAATACTTGACATTTGGGAAATAGCTTTGTTGATATATAAGAAGTAACAAGTTCTACTCATTCAGCATCATAAGAAGTGACTGAGATGGAAGTAACTTTGAACTTTCTAATGATCAAATCTATTAAGTAAAAAATTTCAGCATTTGCATAATTACTCTCCATGAGACTTTAAACTAAAGAAACAGCAATAGAAAAGATCACTGTAAGACTATGGATAATATTTTTTTAAAAATATTTTTCTTCCTTTTTCTTTGCAGTAATTATCAGGCTGATAAGCGAGCCATTCCAACAACTACAGCAAAAGTAGTTTGCTATAGCACCAGATGAGCTATTTGACTTAGACTCTCCAACAGATTCTGTCAAAACTGAACTAACAAAATATTGGAAGGATATCTAAATACAGACTGTGACCTCATTCTTCACAGAAAATGAACATTTTATTGTTGCTTCCCTCTTCTGGAGGTATACCAAATGCTGTACATATGTGCATCCAATAATTCAGGCATCAGCCTCTTTTAACATTGGCAAGCACTTAGCCTTAGTCTGTGTAGCCAGCTGAACAGGTTACTTGGGGAGAATTTTCCTGATTTCAGAGGACCAGCATAGGTCCATGCATCTGTTTCTAACATTTGCTGATTTTTATTAGCATTTTCTTTCTCAGTGCAGTACTTCACATATATCTTTATTTAATTTCATCTAGCTGCTTTTGAGCCACATCTCATCATATGAATTTTAAGCCTGCTCTCCAAGCCCTTCTCAGGACTTGATGTCAGCTAAAGCCTTTATAAATTATACTCTGCATTCTGTCATTCAAGTTGCTGATGAAAATATCAAGTTGTGACTTCAGTTGGACCTTTGTGGAGCCCCACATGAGACAATCTTCCAGTTTGACATCAAACTGTGCTACAAGCTGCTCTCTGTGCATCTGTTTTATGTTCAACTCAGACCCATTTACTGCATTACCAGCACCTCTTCTTAGGTTCTTTCCTGCTAAAGCATTTACCCTGTAAAGAAATAGACTGGTTTGACAGTGTTTGATTTCGAAAAACACATTTAAGTTCTTGATTTACCACCTTATTATCCTCTAAGTGCTTGTAACTTGATTAACAATTCCACTTAATCAGATGACTAGCTGACAGAGAATATTTTGCTCTCAAAGGTTTTCAAGGTGGCATCTAATTATGCCAACAAAATGCTATCATAAGTACATCACTGTCTGCATGGATTGAACCACAGGGGTCCCCCAGGTCATACTGTAACTAGACCAACTACTGCTGAATAAGCTGCTTTGGAAGTGGGCCCAGCACAGAGCTGCACAATAACAGAGCGATTGTGACCTCAGAGCAGCTGCCGATGGCTCTGATGGATGTCCTTCTGCATCATGCAGACATACCTGTTTCCTGGAAACCTTTTCAAGGATTTCCAACATGGTTGTCGGGTACTGGAGAATCTGCCCCTGAGTCCAGCAACAGCAGTGGTCCGCAGCCCACTGTGGTCCACACAAGGAGGCCATTTCAAGAAGCATAAACAAATCAGAAAAGGAAAAATACAATATAATAGTGTAGTGACAGGAGCTGGTCCTTAGACATGGCCTTTTTGAGCAGAAACAGTTTCAATCAGCTGAACACAACAGAAAGTTTGAATCTACTCCTTGAAAACACATGCTTGAATGCACTCTCAGTTCAGCACAGATTCCAGCACATCATACGCTATCCAGGAAGACCAATTTGGTGACAAAAATATTTCTTCATGGTCGAGAAATCTATAGAAGCCAGAGGAAACAAGACAAATAACCAAACTAACTCTGAAATATTTTCAAGTCATTCAGATTCCTTAGGTGATGGTAGTACTTACAGCTGATGTTGTACCATATCAAGCATAAACATCTGAAAATTACCCTGGATATCTGCTGTGGCCTGAAAGTAGTCTCTTGGGCACCATGACACATTTCCCATCAAGGTTAAGAAGGGAAATCCCCAGGGCTGACAGATTTTGAATGGAAAGCATTTGTCTCTGAATAGAACTAATTTCAGCATCCCAGAGAAATGTTACAAAAGTCTGCCTTTTTCCCCTGCAGACAGAGTATTCTTACTAGTATTTTATTGTAAGTCTCCCTTTCCATATGCTGAAATATGATCAATGTCTTAGAGAGGATTTTCTGTTTTCCTTGCTGCCAAAGAACTTGTATAGCTTTGCAGGTAGGCAACAAGAAGGTAGAGTACTAATAGCTTGTAGATAACCTAAGGCTTCCTTTTGCCCATATGTTTTGCTTGTGTTTCTGAATGCTATTTGAATAAAAGGGACATGGTTTCATGAAATTTAGAGAAGAAACAGATTTTAAAGATATTTGTAGAATCCATGAAATATTGATGATTGTGTATTGCAGACATTCATGCTACTGTGAAGGTCTTGAGAATGGATCTCATTTGAACATCTCTGTGTCATTAGGTGGCACTGTAAAGTAATTCTGACAGCTTTATGACTTCTACAGCTCAAAAGGGAGCTTTTTGGTTATCTAATCTGACTTCCTGCATACTGTAGGCTATAGAAGTCCAACAAGAAGTTCATGCTTCACTCCAAAACTGTGCTTCAAGAAAAGCATATTTTTAGATATGGTTTTGACCTTAAGGAAAATTAAAACAAACATACTGCGAGTTCCTGATTTTCCTTTCTCATAACATAAAACAGTTCATGTCCCAGATCTTGATCTCTCTGTGAAATAATTTGGAACATTTAAGCAAAACTAAGCTAAAATACCTGTTTGAATTCAGAGTAATTAAAAGGATGCGTGTTTCTAGCACAGGAATAAACCAGACCAGCACTGAATTCAGTGTGACAGTGAATTCTCGCTAAGTGTCTCCTTATGGCTGCGCTGGTATCAGAAAGAAGCATTTTCCTTTTATGAATGTTGGTACTCTGTTGCATCTACACTTCAAGTCCATTTAAACCACTTTTATTTTTGACTGACTTTATAATCTCCAGCCTGTCCTTTCTGTTAACAGCCTATTTTCTACTGACTGCATAGAAGGTTGTGGCACGTCAATTATTTAATTTAATTCCTCCAAGTGTGACTGTACACAATTTCCATTGTTCACAGTGGTATCAGGTGGTGACTTTGTGCTTTCCACCAAGAGTTCTGAAGCTTCATACTAAAGAGCAGTTGTAGTTGTGTATACGCTTTTTTCTATTGCTGTTTAGTAATAGGGCTTGGACTGCATTACAAGAGGGAAAAGTGTGTGCTAAATCCTCTTCAGCTTTGTGATAAATTCAGACCTTTCTGTCTTTACTGTCACTTTCCCACAAACACTTCTTGTGGAAGCAGTCTAGGAGTGCTTATGGATACAGTTACAGTAGGAGATCTGAAGAGTTGGTTCCTTGGGTAGCAGATAACAAGCCAGTGGGAGACCACAGGCTCCAAAGCTCAGTAAAGGCCAGAACTATCTCCATACCCAGCCTCAGGTGACTATCTGAGCTAGCCTTCATGTCCAGACCTCAGAAATGCTTTAGAAAATGTCTTTGATGTGGAATGATGACTAAAAGACATTTCCTGGTATGAGCAGAAAAAAGGACTCTACTTTATCTGTTCTTCCTGTACACAAGAGAGATTAGGTATGTATCTATAGATACACAAATTCTAGCAGTAGAATCTAACTCTGTCATAAATCACTTCTTCCTAAATTGAGATAAGCTGTAAAACTAGTCAAAAAAAGTAGTTAATATTTTAAATACAGATTTTTTTTTTTAAAAAAATTAAAAGCTGTTTCAAAGTGAAAAGATCAAGATATTCCATTCTGGAATGTCAAACCCCAGAATGTTTCAAGAGCATTTTTTCTTTTTTTCAAACAGAAATTAATTTTGTCAAAACTGACGTTTCAAAATATCATTACATTTTGCATTTTTAAGTCCTTTGTGAAGTTTCCCAGCCGTTTGTATTTTTTTTCCTGAATATTTTAGAGCTTTCAGGCTGGATTAATCAGCTTTTATGACATTCTCACATACAAAGTGAAGAATTGTCTTTGATTCTCTATCCAGAAGAGACAAGAGGGTTTCCTCCCCTTGGAGATTAGCAAGTGAAATCAAAAGACCTTGAGTTAGACTTTTCATTTCTTCCTGTGCAATTCCCAGGTCCACAGTCTATTTTTGTGTGAAGTCCCTGTGGGTGTCTATGTGCTAAGCAAACACACATTCAGAGCTTGCTGTCAGTAATGAAGTAAAGGTCAATCTTTATATGAAGCCAGTGTTTGTGACTCTCAGAAAGAAAAAAAGAGTTTGTATCATTTAGCATCAGAAGTAAGGGATGGCAAAGAAACAGGTATGCTAGGAACAAACACTCTTTTTTTCACCCTAATTAAAAATGCAGAACTTGTGAGAGTCAAAGCAGTCTCTCTGTTTTGTCACTGTGCTACCTAGTTCTGGTAAAGTACCCCAACTAAGACTCTGGTATCTTCTGGATAGTTCAACTCACAAAAAGAAAATGTAGCTGGTGGGCTTGAGGAAGTAGCTGTCAGCATTTCTGAAGGAATTAAGGCTGACAGCATAGCAGGAGAAAAACCAAGACTGGCAAAAAAAGAGCTCATCTAGAGCATCGCTGTGTACAGAATTCTATACTGACCCAGCATATTTACTGTATTCATTAGTGACCCTGTCCCCATTAGAAACGAGGGAATAAAATTGGCTGGTGACGTAAGGTAGAAGATACTGGGGGATATGGATGAATGTCAGAGTATCCTGCTGCAGGAACTAGATGATTCAGAGGGCAAAAATAATAGAAATTAAATTAAATGCAGAATGCTACACACAATGCCATGAATTAAAGAGTAAAAAATATTTGCTGTAAGTGGGAGAGGCTCATTAGTTGGAAACAGCAAACAGAAGAAGATACATTAGTTTATCACAAGATAATCAACAGCCATAAATGTGAAGTGGTATGAAAAAACAAACATGATACTGAGGTGTTGAAGCATGTCCAAAGAAGGACAATGAAGCTGGTGAAGGGTCTAGAGAACAAGTCCTGCAAGGAGCGTCTGAGGGAACTGAAGCTGTTAGCCTGGAGAAAAGGAGGCTCAGAGGAGACCTTATCACCCTCTACAACTACCTGAAAGGAGGCTGTAGCAAGGTGGTGGTTGGTTTGTTCTCACAAGTAACAAGCGATAGGACAAGAGAAAATTGCATCAAGTTGTGCCAGGGGAGGTTTAGAACCCACAGAAAGGGTTGTAAAGCACTGGAACAGGGTGCCCAGGGAAGTGGTGGAGACACCATCCCTAGAGGTATTTAAAAGATATGTGGTGCTGAGGGACATGGTTTAGTGGTGACCTGTGAAGTGCTGGGGCCTGGGCTGTGTTTGAACAGCCATTGGTTCAACCCAGCAATGTGTTTTGTTCTTCAGTGGTTCCCCAAGGTCCCAGAGGCAGAACCTGGCCCACCTGTGTGAGGCCCCACCTTCCCCCAGGTGATTGTGACTGGAGTGGTGGGTGAGGCTAGAGATATATTAACAGGAACTGACCAGCTTGAAAGAAGCAGTAAGGAGCTGATCAGTTTGAAGAGAGTTCCGGTTGGGGGAGCTTGCTGAGCTCTCTCTCAGTGGTGTGTTCCTCCTTGGCTGATTTGAGATGGCAAAGAGCAAACAGAGAATAAAAGATGAAGATGTGTATCTTATCTGAGGTGGAGAAGAGCAAACAGATGATGAAGTTGTACTGAGAGGATGGTGCTGAGTTTGGTGTTGGCCTGAGGAAGAAGAGAGCTAGCAGCACAAAATTGGTGTAGTCGGCAGCTCAGTCTGAAGGAAGATCCTGTGAAACTGGATTAAATGAGACTGGGAACCCCCTCAAGGAGATCCTGTGTGCTGCCACTGAAGTTGTGAGAAAATGAAGCTGAGCAGAAAGAGACAAGGTGAGACCAACTTGAGCAGAAAACATTTGAGAGTAAGAAAACATTAGTGAGCAGAGATAAAGAGACAAAAAGAGGAAAGTGATTAAAATGGTAATGAGCATTTGTGAGTAGAATGTGAGCAGAAACTTTGGACTTTGAGAAAGTAATTTTGTGAGTAGAAAGTGAACAGAAAGAGGAAAAAATGAGCAGAAAGAAATGTGTAGAAAAGGCTGGAAAGTGTTTGTGTGTAGAAGATGAATACGAAGAACCCCAATTTCCATGTAATAAAAGATTGTGAATTTAATGTACTTGTGTGAAGAAGATAGTTATGGAAGTATGATGGCTCAAAGTGCCTGTGAGAAGAATTGCCCGAAAGGTTCTCTGGAGTCTGACCTGAATGGTGGGGCAATAACTGTAACTTGAGTCTGGACGATGGCAGTGCTCCAGAGCTTGGGTAATGGTAGGATAATTACTGCCCAAAAGGTTCTCTGGAGCCTGGCCTGAATGGTGGGGCAATGTCTGTAACTTGGGTCTAGATAATGGTGGTTCTCTGGACTCTGAGACTAGGAGTTGGTAGGGTAATACTGCCTGTAAAGTTTTAAAAATCCTTGGTTTGGAAGACAGTAGGGTGTAATTATTGCCTGTAAAGCTTCCAAGTCCTTGGCCTGTATGATGGTAGGGTAATTATCAACCAAAAGGTGGGGCAATGAATGATGTGTGTGAGGAATTGCCCAAAAAGGGATCTGGATGATGGTAATTCTCTCTGGACCCTGGCCTGAATGATAGGACAATTATTGCCTGTAAAGTTCTCCAAATCCTTGAGTCTGGATGATGTTAATTCTCCAGACCCTAGCCTGGATTTTGGTGGGGTGATTATGTCCAAAAAATTCTCCAAATGCCTGGTTTAGCTGAAGATATGGTAGGGCAATTAATGAGAAATTGTCCAAAAAAATCTCTGGATCCTGGGCCTGAATGCCTGGTCTGATCCAAATCTTTAGCTTGGATGATGGTAGGGCAATTGATGATGTATGAAAATATTTGTGTGAGAAGATTGTGCAGGTGATGAGAAGCACTCGTGTGAAAAAGACTGATAATGAAGATAACCTCAAAGGAGTTGGGGACAGTGATGAGCAGAACTAATTTTGGCAAAGAAATGAGATGGACTTTGATAATGATGTGGATGCTCTACTGGATGGCAAAGAGATAGTGCTGCAGAACTCTGCTATGTAATGACAAACCTTGGGGAGAAGCTAGCAGATGAAGAAGTGCATAAAATGTGTTAAACTAGGAAGAGTGTATGTAAGTGGTAACAGCGAAGTGAAGGTTGTATAAAATGTGAATTTTTTTGTTGCTGTTTATATGTATAGGCTGTTTGTAAAGGAAATTTCTTGTTACTGTTTGTATGTATGGTGACTTTGCCATGTAAAAGGTTTTTCCTTTGCTGTTTAAAGAATTTGTATGTATATTAATTGGGAAACTATGCCTTTGTGCTTGGGGTAGTATGGAGGTTGTGAATCATCCATAAATCAGGGGGCCAAATGAAGTGTTGGGACCTGGGCTGTGGGCCCTGAGTTGGGATTGACCTATGGATGAGTCACAACTCAGCAACATGTTTTACTCCCCAAGTGGTTCCCCAAGGCCCCAGAGGCAGAACCTGGTCCACCTGTGTGAGGCCCCACCTTCCCCCAGGTGATTGTGGTTGGGGTAGTGGGTGAGGCTAGAGATATATCAACCAGGAACTGACCAGCTTGAAAGAAGCAACAAGGAGCTGATCAGTTTGAAGAAGGTTCCTGGGGGAAGAGAGTTCATGCTGGGGGCAGCTTGCTGAGCTCTCAGTAGTGTGTTCCCCTTTGGCTGATTTGAGATGGAGAAGAGAAAACAGATGATGAAGTTATGCTGAGGGGATGTTGCTGAGTTTGGTGTTGGCCTGAGGAAGAAGAGAGCTAGCAGCTGGCAGTGCTGGGTTAACAGTTAGACTTGATGATCTTAAAGGTGTCTTCCAACCAAAATGATGGGCTTTCTAGTAGAGCCAGAGAAGTGATGGAACGTACAATTTCAAAACCAGAAGGATGGATGGCAAAAAAGGTAAAGAAAATGTGAATATTGAAAATTATAAGCTCACAATAATGAATTCAGTCCTTCAAGGAATATAGCGACAAAACCCACTGATATAGATAGAAGTCATTCTATTGAACTCAGTGGAGGATGGGTGGATGTCCAGACTCATGGATGTGGCCTGGAAAGAAAAATCTCCATCTCATATGTTTTAATCAACACATCTTTGTGCTATTTTAATCCAAAGACCACTTAAGTCAAAATACTCCAATAGGATGTACAGGCTGTTTGCTTAGTCCTTATATTAATCTGAATAATTCTGTTTATGAAAATGTCTTGGAATGCACCATAGTATTTATAATGGCTCTTGTTCTTTGTTTTAGCACCTACAATTTGTCAAGCAATAGAAAAGTGTAGAACNAAAATCTCTGGATCCTGGGCCTGAATGCCTGGTCTGATCCAAATCTTTAGCTTGGATGATGGTAGGGCAATTGATGATGTATGAAAATATTTGTGTGAGAAGATTGTGCAGGTGATGAGAAGCACTCGTGTGAAAAAGACTGATAATGAAGATAACCTCAAAGGAGTTGGGGACAGTGATGAGCAGAACTAATTTTGGCAAAGAAATGAGATGGACTTTGATAATGATGTGGATGCTCTACTGGATGGCAAAGAGATAGTGCTGCAGAACTCTGCTATGTAATGACAAACCTTGGGGAGAAGCTAGCAGATGAAGAAGTGCATAAAATGTGTTAAACTAGGAAGAGTGTATGTAAGTGGTAACAGCGAAGTGAAGGTTGTATAAAATGTGAATTTTTTTGTTGCTGTTTATATGTATAGGCTGTTTGTAAAGGAAATTTCTTGTTACTGTTTGTATGTATGGTGACTTTGCCATGTAAAAGGTTTTTCCTTTGCTGTTTAAAGAATTTGTATGTATATTAATTGGGAAACTATGCCTTTGTGCTTGGGGTAGTATGGAGGTTGTGAATCATCCATAAATCAGGGGGCCAAATGAAGTGTTGGGACCTGGGCTGTGGGCCCTGAGTTGGGATTGACCTATGGATGAGTCACAACTCAGCAACATGTTTTACTCCCCAAGTGGTTCCCCAAGGCCCCAGAGGCAGAACCTGGTCCACCTGTGTGAGGCCCCACCTTCCCCCAGGTGATTGTGGTTGGGGTAGTGGGTGAGGCTAGAGATATATCAACCAGGAACTGACCAGCTTGAAAGAAGCAACAAGGAGCTGATCAGTTTGAAGAAGGTTCCTGGGGGAAGAGAGTTCATGCTGGGGGCAGCTTGCTGAGCTCTCAGTAGTGTGTTCCCCTTTGGCTGATTTGAGATGGAGAAGAGAAAACAGATGATGAAGTTATGCTGAGGGGATGTTGCTGAGTTTGGTGTTGGCCTGAGGAAGAAGAGAGCTAGCAGCTGGCAGTGCTGGGTTAACAGTTAGACTTGATGATCTTAAAGGTGTCTTCCAACCAAAATGATGGGCTTTCTAGTAGAGCCAGAGAAGTGATGGAACGTACAATTTCAAAACCAGAAGGATGGATGGCAAAAAAGGTAAAGAAAATGTGAATATTGAAAATTATAAGCTCACAATAATGAATTCAGTCCTTCAAGGAATATAGCGACAAAACCCACTGATATAGATAGAAGTCATTCTATTGAACTCAGTGGAGGATGGGTGGATGTCCAGACTCATGGATGTGGCCTGGAAAGAAAAATCTCCATCTCATATGTTTTAATCAACACATCTTTGTGCTATTTTAATCCAAAGACCACTTAAGTCAAAATACTCCAATAGGATGTACAGGCTGTTTGCTTAGTCCTTATATTAATCTGAATAATTCTGTTTATGAAAATGTCTTGGAATGCACCATAGTATTTATAATGGCTCTTGTTCTTTGTTTTAGCACCTACAATTTGTCAAGCAATAGAAAAGTGTAGAACAACAGATCACTGATACTTCACCACCATATTGTCTGATCTTTAAACCTATTTTTACTCTTTATATTGGCAGTGAAGTATGCAGAGCAAAAGTAGGCAGGAAAACTTCTGATTTTTAGGAAAACTCCTTTAAAAATAGTGATTCTGTTGAAGTCATTTCTTACCTTAGCTCTTCAAATTAAAATTTACCTGGCAATACTTCATTTGTAAATCTAGAAGCAGTTTGGTTGTTGTGTGGTTTTTATTTTGCTACATTTGCTACATTTTTTGCTTACATTTTGCGGTATTGGTCAGGTAAACAGTTGCTAGGATGAAACAGAAAATCATTTGCAGTCTAATTTTCCTGGGCCAGAATAGAGCACAGCATGCTCTTATCAAGAAAAGAGTGATGGAATAATCTGTGAAAGTGCAAAGAAATTAATAATCGTTATTCCATATTGCTATGCTCTACTTGCACTCTACAAAGATATAAAGTAAAAAAAATCAGAAAAACTAGGAAGTCAGAAAGTTTGCTATTCCACTCATGGTAATTAATAGCTACTAGTACCACTAAAACTTTTAGTTAATTTCTAGGTGACTAAGGTCATAATGACTTTTATCTAAATAACTTGTGTTTCAGTGTAAGTTTCAGCCAGTGATGCTAAGTAGCAATCATGGCTTCATTAAAGAGAAATATGAGACTGAACATCACCATAAGTTTCTTTCCCCTTTTTTGCTATTTTAATATGTATCTCATCATTTTTAAGTTGTTGGTATTTGGTTTTGAATAATGAGTTAGGCGGTTTCAACTTCTTCCACAGCAGATCAGGTTCTTTATCACAGTGAGCGCCCTGAGCACTACAGTTTTGAAACTGAGTCCTCTTAACTGCTACTGCACTTGATGACTTTGGCTATACAGACAGTAAGGGAAAAGAGGTGTCTCCAAAGCCTGGAGACTGTACAAGATGGATGAGGAGGAAAAGAAGAACAAAAAGAAATAATATCTCTATATACGTAACTTTAAGAAATTTCTTAGTCCTCTCTTAAAGTTATCTAGGCTTATATTGTAGACTCAGCACAACTGGATAAAGAAAATGCCTGTACCTAGTCACACAAGAAAGGATGTTATACACAGAACAACCAGCTTTAGGTTGTAGCCTATGTGATGTACAAACTGAGAAACTCTGAAGTAAAACTTGTTGCGCTGTCAGCAAGTCAGTCTGTTCTTATTTCTACAGGGCGTTAACATTTAGCCTTGAAATGTGTCTGAGCGGCTTATGGTTTAATTGCTTTAATTTGCACATTTAATTCTGAAGGAATTATTCATTGCAAATCTCTCTCTAGGGCTGTCAGTCCTGTCCCTCCATTTAATGAGTATACAATATTAATATAGCTGCAACTTTCTCTGCTCTCATGAGGTTTCAATAGATTATGTAAGTATTTTTATGTTAATTTCCTTCCATAAGCAGTTCTAAAGCACTGTTTAGATCTTGGTGAATAATACACAATAAGTCATTTATTGTGGAATTTAATCTCCTATACAAATGGGTAGTAGGCTGCAATTTTCTCATTCACTTTTAAAATCAGCCATGTAGTAGTTGATATGAATGTATATATTCTGGATCCCTATCAGATGACAAAAATGCTGGTTTGTGTCTAAGGTACAAGCTATTCAAGCTTCTATTTGGATGTATGCCAGGTTTCCAGTATGAATGTTGATAGGTTTGAAGCTTGTTTTCCTTGTATGTGCTCCAGCCAGATCTTCTCAGTCAAATCCTTAAGTAATATTGCAGACAGGAGCTTATATTAGTAAGCGTATTCAGAGAGAGTATTAAAGTAGTCAGAGCACAACAGAAACTGCAGTCCCTACCCCACCCACCAGCATTCTCACAGCTCCTCCTTTTACCTCTTTTGCTTTGATCAATGGCCAAACCATACCCTGTGCAACAGTTTAGAGGCTTAAGACTAATTTTTTTTCTTTCCTGAATTCTTTTCTAGTTCACAGCAGTGAAAGTCCTAAAGGATTTCAAAAGTTTCAGCACAGTTCTTTCCTATCCACATCTGTGTAATACATAGAAGGCAGAGATTCCTGTCTCTGACAAAAGTTATGAGCTTGCACAGAGAACCCCAAAAGCTATAGTAACCATTAATAGATATGACTGTACCTAAAAATAACATTCTTTAAAATGTCAATGCACATTGTCACTAAAGCTGAATATTTAGAAAGGATTTTTTTAAAAAAAGAAAGCATTCGCTTCATAATGAATATATTCTTCAAGTATTTTCTGCACATTGATTTGTCTGTCCTAATAAGACATTTTAATTAGGATTCATGTGCTAAGACCACCATCTCTTAGAAATTTACACTATACTGATTTTGTATGAGGCAGCCTATGAAGGAGCTGAAAAGCCTCAATCAGATGCTGAATATCTGATACCAGGACTGGATCCTGCCTGTGTTTTAGCAGTCTCTTTAACATTCTTCGTCACTTTGACACAGACTCTTTCCATCTTGTATCTATAAATCTAGGCAGCTAGTGAAAAAATCAGTGTGTCTGAAAAAGAAGCACCTGGTTTTAGATCAGGCTTATGCTATACATACTGTATCACTATGATGTCCTTTGTGTCCTCAGTTCCTTTGTTAATAACTAGATGAATCTGTACAATCTGGTAATTTTGTCACCCAAATGAAAAAACAGAGATGAAGTCTCTTCTTGAGAAGAAACACTTAAATTTTAACCAGCACAGTTGCCATACTGTGGAAGGTTTCTATTCTTGCTCCAAGATCCCAGGTGTAGATGTGGAAAACCCAGACTGGCTTCCCTGTGTCTATGTCTGATTCCCTGTATCTTGACATGTTATTAAGGGCCTGGACATTTCCTGGCTGAGTTAACATGGGGTTTACAAGGCAGTTGCATATAAGCCCTCTCTTGGGGTTACATCTAAGCTGCTGCAGAGATTGCTTTTCTTTATACTAATAAAACAATGCTTTGACTACTTTGATGGCAAGAAATTTTGCAAGCTATCTCCTCTGCAATGTAGTTGTTCACATTTTTGTGCTCCTGTTCTGAATGACATTCAGATTAGGCATCTTAGAGAATGTTATTCTTTTTCTTTGTTTAAAATGATATTTTTCTGGGACTCTGATATCAAAATATATCAGTATAGCTAAAAATCAGTACTTCAGATGTAGAGGGAAGGCAGATATGTTATCAGGTTGACCGCTGCAATTTCTTACACTGAGTCCTAGGTCATCTCGTATCAACACGGATACAGCACAGAAATGCTTTAATATATTGACTCTTCTGTATTCTTCCAAAAACATTATTTCGCTACAGCAGACCAAATAATATCTGCCAGAGGATATGGTGTGATTCATATTTGCTGAACTGAATACCGAGGAGGTGAATTTTTAGTGATAAATGAGAATGAAATAGAGGCAGTTTATAAGCTGATATGCTTCAGCAGTAAGCTGTGCTGGCTTTCTGGGGTTGGTCCCAGCTCCCATGCTCCCTTCCAGCTCACCTTGTGGGGTTCCTGGGCTTCAAGACTCTGCCAAGGGCACTTCTCTCCTCTTTAGCCTCCTCCATGCTGCACACTAGAGACTGGCGCATGGCCTTGCTCTAGGGATACTTTGCTCATGTTTGCTGTCCTTTCTACTTTTTCCCTTTCACTCCTAATGTCGAGAAGCTCCCTGTGAGACTGTATTTAGGCAGCACCAAAATTTTCTCAGTCCACTCCATTTTCTGCACAGCTAAACCCTCTGAAGCTAGCAGTGTTTTATCTCAGTGTGCTGTAGCATGGCCCTGCACTGCTAGAGCAGTGCCCGAGGAGGTGTATGCAAAGCCATGGTCTGAACTGAAGCCAGGTAAGGTAAGTGATGGAAGTAGGAATAAAGCCAGGAGAGCACATGGAATACGTTGGGATAAAAGTATCTCTGGTATGGCAAAACTACACAACAAAGCTAAAGAAAGCGACTTCTACTATTACTGTAGTGGGGCAAGGGGTGAGGATGGAGCAGACGAGGATAAGAGAGAGAACTTCTGATTCAGATTACTCAGCTGCAGGCAGACAACGAGTGCCACTTCATGTCCTCATCTCATCCTCATTTGAATTACAAGTGCCATCCAAAGTTTGGACTGTGAGTGGAGGAAGACTAATGTGAATGAGAATGAGCTGCATTCTTAAACTTGAACTGATGACTAAGGAAAAGAAGAGTCAGTCAGGATTACAGCTTAGCAAACAGGCATGAGTATCTTGGAAAATGTTATGCTTTGCAGCTATTGCACTGAAGGGCAGTGCAGACGGGTACAAATACTTATATTTTGGCATTTTTTCCAGAAGCTTCTCAAAAAAATCCTATAGCTGAATGAAAGGAAAGACTTCCACCAAGATGGTGATATTCTGCATCTTGACAGCACATTCTTAGCACTAAGGTGCAGGTAGCACTTTGATCTGTGCGAAAGCTTGGTTTCCCTGAAGACTTATTTGCTGAGGATCTCGTAACTGTTCCCCTGCTCCTGGCTGCTGGTCTTCAACAACCAATGCGCTGGTTACATTCCTGGAAAGAGCTCCCTCCCCATCCACTGTTGCTGTGTTTCCAGATCAGCTGAGTATTCTAGTATTTCACTAAGCCCAAGTAGCTTGCACAGAAAAAGTGTGAGAATATGTGCATATTCAGTGCATCACATGCCCTTGCCTCAGTTCTGCATTTGGCAAAGTCTGTAGCAGGCAGAGCAGCAGCAGCACTCATTCATTCACTAGATTTATACTACAGGCATGACATCTGTCATCTTGGACACTTTTTCACTCTTGGAGATCATACTGGAGTTTTTAAAACAGTTTCCCTGAAGAGTTTTCCAGGTATTTTCACAGTGTCTGCTAAAAAAGAACTGAGTAAAACATATTTCATACATTGCTAATTTTCCTTGAATGTTCATTTTCTGTCTGCAGTAAAGCTATGCCTACCTGTTGTGCTGAACTGTATGGCATCCCCTAAATGAGCTGTCATCTTGAGTATTACAAGGATTGAAGTCGACTTAGTTATGTACATTATCCAATTATTGAGTGCAGCACCATACTCCTTGTAGTACTTAAAATGTCTCACTTAAAAGCAGATTAGGCACCTTTATGTTGTTATGCCACATAGGCAATGTTTCAGTGCTAATGAAGCTTTGGAAAGTCTCAAATTTTATCTATTAAATACAGGCATTTCTTATATTTGCCTCTCTTTAGGGGTGACAAGGGCCCACAGCTAATGCTGTGTCATTAAATATAGAGATAAGAAGGTAGTTATTTTGTCATTCAGGATAATAATTGTGTTACTCACTGCTGCTCTGTATAAGCCAGCTTGGCTGTTCACTGTGCTGTGACGAGAGCTGGTTGCATGTGGTAGGCTGGAAAAAAGAAAGCTGTAAGGCAGAAATACTAATTGATAATGTAAGTGGGAACTGTGCTCAGCTCTTCTGAAAGTGAAATTAATTAGAGCTGTGAGAATTTTGGGAGAAGATGATAATTTTTTTTAACCAATTTTTTCTTATTATAAAATAGATTTGGAACTGATATTTCATAGAATCACAGAATAGTTTGGGTTTGAAGGAACCTTTAAAGGTTATCTAGTCCAACCCCACTACAGTGGGCAGGGACATCTTCAAGTAGATTGGGTTGCTCAGAGCCCCGTCCAACCTGACCTGGAATGTTTCCAGGGATGAGGCATCTACCACCTCTAGGCAACCTGGGCCAGTGTCTCACCATGTTCCTTGTAAAAACTTTCTTCCTTCTATTGAGTCTAAATCTACCCTCTTTTAGTTTAAAACCATCACCCCCTTGTCGTGTTGTAACAGACCCTGCTAAAAACAGCCCTCATGTTATAGGCACCCTTTAAGTACTGAAGGGCTGAAATAAGGTCCCCATGGAGCCTTCTTATCTCCAATCTGAACAACCCCAATTCTCTCAGCCTTTCCTCACAGAAGAGATGTTCCAGCCCTCTGATCATTTTCATGGCCCTCCTCTGGCCCTGTTCTAACAGACCCATGTCCTTCTCATGCTGAGGACTCCAAAGCTGAACACAGTACTCTAGGTGGTTTCTCACCAGAGCTGAGAAGAGGGGCAGGATCACCTCCCTTGACCAGCTGACCATGTTTCTTTTGATGCAGTCAAGGAGGCAGTTGGCATTCTGGGCTGTGAGAATACATTGTTAGCTCATGTCCAGCTTTAATCTACTTTTTAATACAGTTTTTCATAATGACTTTTAATTTATCTTACAAAAGTTCTCAGTTCTAGGATATGATTTGTGGTATAGGCCAGATACATACATCTAAAAATAGGCAGGATGTTGAGGGTCCTCTGTCCATGACACACACTCTGGCTCAAAGGAGAAATTTGAGATGGGCCCTCTTCCAAACGAGCACACAGACCACTGCTGACTTGGATGGGCTTGCTCCAAGTTTTGCAATTTCTGAAAAAGCCAACTTGAAATCTAATGTGAAGAGAGTTTGGGTTTGTGTGTTTTAATGTAAAACCATCAAAATTTAAAGGAATTGTTATCCAGACAATGTATAAGAAATTTGATATTAAATATTTTTTAAGATTCTTAGACATTTTCCTGCTGGCAAAGGTTCAGAAGTGTGCATGATTGTCTAATATCGTCAGAAAGCCCTCTCAGGATCTCTGGTTCATTTCAGATTAGACCAGGTCCCTAGGTCTTAACTTTTGTATGAGACTATATTTATTTTCAACCAAAGTGTTCCCAGGAACCGTTTCTTCACAACAGCTTTTTTTTTTTTTTTTTCTGCACTTTCATTCCTTCTGGTATCTGGCCTTGTGCAGTCTATCTCCAAAAAAACTCAAACGAGACCTCTCAAATTGATTGTTAAAATCTGATAATCAGAGGTAGCAGATGACAAATTTTAATTGTTGCAGTAATATTTGCACTGTTTTCTGCATGAGAGATTGTACAAAGTGAAGCACACAAAGGAAGACGAACGCTAAGCAAAATGAGATGAAGTATTTTGTTGTTCACCACAGCTAAGAGCTAATCTTGACCCATTGAAATTAATAGAATTGTTGCTACAAACTAACAGACGTGGAGTCTATCTTGATCTAAATAAAAGGAAGGAAAGTAATTTTTTCCATGAGCGGATGAGACTCTCACAGAACATTTTCCATCCATGCTGGTGATCATATGGACTCGCTCTTAATACACTGATGTGCTGTGAGTTTTTCTTTTTAGACTAAAAGATAGTAAGAGATGCATAAACATTTGTATTAAGGGAAAAAAATCAAAACCAGATGGTAGCATAATAACAAGGAGTCAGAAGACAGATAGCTTTACAGAAGTATCATTGTGTTGAAAGAGCCTGGTCATCATGATGACAATGACCTTTCTTGGCAAAAGCTTTACTTTTACTTTCTTCTGCCTCTTGTCCTCTTTTGCAATTATGCATCAAAGAAAACTCAGCATTTTTAGCACTGTTTGCTGATTTTATTTATACCTGAAGGCTTTGCTGTTCCCAGTCCTTGTATGGAAGGATGGGTGTTCCCTTTCTGTCCTTGCAGTACAGCCACAGGCTTAACCACCAGCAGAGCTCCCAATCCAAGCTTGTCTCTCACTGCTGGAGAGCCAGCCAGTCCCACTGATGTCTGCAAGACTGACCACTTTGCTGTGGTGACAAGAGGCCTGTAACTGTACAGCCTGCTGTCCCCGACAGGCAGGGCAAGGCATATGTGCAAATGGTATTTATTTTCACCTCAGATCTGAATGTACGTCAGCTCCAAGAGCAACCTGTGATGCAGAAAGAAAACATGAGTTTTTTCATTCATGGTGTTGTGCAAAATGAATTTTAAGGGAGCACTAAATCCTAGCTCCTAAAGAGATACACACCTGTAGTGATTAATGTATAGCTACTTATCTGTCCAGAACCCAGCATTTATCCAGTCATTCAGCAAAAAGCTCCTCCTGTCACAGAAGGCTGTTACTCTTGGTAGCTCTCAGGACCATATCAGCACTTCTATAATCACATTTGAACTCATTTTTATGGAATAAATGAACTACTTATGTTCAAAAAGGAGAAATATGTTTGGGCACATCCAGTGAAAATTGAAGTTACATAATCTGTAACAATGTGGAAACGAGACTCCCTTCAGGCACCAGTGAAACATGACCAGTAAATACACAGTGCACATTATTTGTCATGACCAGGTATCTAGAAGCTGTTTTATTTTACTGTAGCCAGATGATTGTATAGCATCCTTTAAAAAAATAGATAAATATTTTGTTTAGCTTTTTGGCCAGTTTTAATCAGAAGGGTACAGGTCTTAATGATAATTAAGTGCTTACGAAACTTATAAAAGGGAGCAGAGGAAAGGTCGATGTGTGAATATTTGCAAATTCACTCCACTACATTTTAGGTACTGGCACAGTTATTCTGCTGGCCAGATTGCAACAGTTGTGGTTGGAGCAGCCTGTGCTCTAGGGAAAGATGCCACAGGAATATGGGACACAACTGAGAGCCTCTGGCCAATGTTCCTAACAGATTTTGCATCGAGGGACACAAGCCATAGCCGGGCTTCAATAGACTTCTGCTTCTTGTGGAGCTAGTTGTATCCAGGCACGCTTCTTATTTCAGAGCTGTAGGAGCAAGGAAATGCTGTAAGTGAACTTTGACAAAAGCATTGAGCTAGAGGGTAAAGGGACCCCATAGCTGTTGGCTATTTTCCTGCCCTCTCTGTCCCACTGAGATCCCTTAGACTACCTCAAAATGTATTTTATCTGACATCACTATCTTATTTAGTCCCAAAGTGCCCTTTCCTAATGATTGCTTTCCATATCCCTATAAATAATTTCCTATTTTGGTAATATGGTCTCCTAATTAACCAGTCTTCTAATTAACTTTGTATAGACTAGAAACATTTGGTAAACCCATCTTGCAAGTAATGGGCCACTGTACAGTTACTAAAGATCTCCTATTAAAAATATTTAAATGACTAGGAAGGGTGAAAAAGATACTTGTAAATGTTTGCCATCTTCAAATGAAAAGGAAGCTTATTTATTATTATGGCATCTATGAAAAGAGAGCCCTTCCTAGAAGCAGAACTAACACCTTGAGTAGTTTATAGTGAGAGAGCACTTGTCATTTTTTACCTTAAATAGATATTTTGATTTATTATCCTTGTATATTCTTTTCTCTTGGCTTAATTTTCCTCTTCCTCCCACCATTTCCCCAATTTTTAATTCCTTCATTTTTTTGATATTTCTGTTATTGAGTGAATAACTGGTAGTTGCTTGGAATTGCAGGTGCAAAAAGAATGACATTTTTTGCAGTTAATAAAACTTCAATGTTTCAAGAACACCTGAGGTTTTAGTTTCCCTCTCAGTTTACTGAATTCATGGAGATAGTTGTGATCTCTTCCAACAGTATCTGCAATATATATAAAAGTTTAACGATGTTCACAAAACTGCATAAAGAACAAGGAAGAAAAATCTGATGACTATACAACAGCTCATTTTTTTTGGAAAGGGTTTCAGCTGGTCCTAGAATTACCCTGTCATACGTTTTCTTCTTGTTTTTAAGGGGAAAAAAAAAGTTGATTTATCAAAGAAAAGTGTCTTTCCATGGAAAGATAGATATCAGTTTTGACTATTCAAAATATTCATCTTTCCATAATGAACACAAAAGATTATAAGAAACTGAGTGGGGAGACAGTCTGCGTCTCCCTCACACTCTAGGTTTAGGATGAAAGGAAAAGCTTTTCTAGGAACACTGATATATCTTACTAAGATAAGTACAGTAAAATATTGTTCATGTAAAGTAAAAAATTAAAACAACATCCTATCAGGATCAAAAGATTCCATAATGTATGGTTATCAGTTGTGATGTCTGAGCAAAATAAACCCCACAGAAAATAAGAGCTTGACAAAACACTTAAAAAATTTGAATATTAACAAATCTGTTATAATAGATTTTGGTTTGAAATCTCTTGTATTTAAGAGTGGCACCACGATTAATACTTATTGGTGTTATCTCACCATGATAAATGATTGATAGGCTTCTTTGATGTCCCTTTATACAGCCAGAACTTAATTGTTCTGTCTCATCTACTAAAATATTTTTGGGTCTGTTTCCTTCTGTCAGTCTGATCACCTCAGAGGAAGCTGTGGAGAAATGGATTGCTGAGAAGAGAAGTAGAATTCTCAGGACTTCCCTGTTAGCTCGGGGTGGAGTCTGCAGCTCTGACATTTTCCTCACAGACAGCTTGATAGGCATAAAGATGATAATACTCATTTGAAGGACAGCTGCAGTCAGCCACCCACAGATAAAGCAGAGTACAGAAACCAGTTGAAAAGAAGCAGCTCAAAACTGTGTATGTAGGTAGGTCTTGACATGGCATTTTAATACATTACTTGTCTTTGTATGAAAAATAGACTTTCTTCTTGCATTTTAAATACGAACCAAGGAAAGTATCATTTTTCCTCAAGGTATTAAAAATAGTCTAATTAATTATTTGCTATGGATCTTTTATATGTTCATTTTTAGTCCTTTTCCCATCGATGGATAGACCCAGATTTTTCCCAACCTGTAATAGGTCTCTGAATGGCATATGCAGACAATTTAAACCACCAAGTGACTCTTGAATCTCATCCACCTATTATTTTCATGAGCATAGCATACTCATATTTTTTCTCTGACAGAACTACAAACTTTAGTAAGCTGGAGGATAGCTATCGCCTAAATGGGAATATAAAGGATTGTCTAGAGTCTGTTTATGGCTTACCAGATGAAAATTCAAAGTTCACCAATTTTCTAGGATAGGTTAAAAAAGAATTTTTAAAACCTGAATATTCATGTATGTTTATGCATAAATCATTTGTTTGCATGAATACTACAGAAGCAGATTGATCTTAGGGTGAGACTACCATCAAATTTCTCCCTATTCTGTCTAATCTGCTGTAGAGAACAAAAGTAAAGGAACAGTGGTCTCAAGAAACAAAGTAACATTTCTCCATGCTAAGGAACCCAGACATTCTACATAGGTGATGTAAAGGGCTTTCCTAAGGATAAAAGAAGTCTTTACAAGATAATCTGTGAATTCTGTAAGGTCCTTTATGTGTGTGTTTTTGTCTGCTTTTTAGGAACTGTTGTACAATTAGCCTTTTTTTTTTTTTTAATTCATCACAGAATCTATTTAGTGATAGAAGACAAAAAAAAGCTAGATAATGAATCATCCCACAAAGGCAAAGATTAGTGATGACAACCTGTGCAAATAACACTATGAATCTTCCGTAATGAGAGGCTGCTGAACGATAAACTGTGAGCTGTAAAATCATAGTCCCACTGCGTTCAGCAAGTAGTAAAGACCACCACCTCTGTCCTAGAGTGCTTTGTATTAGTGCAATCTTATGAAGGCTATGATGCCATCAATGAGTCTGGCCTGTGTGACCCCAGGCGTATTACTGGAAAGGATACATACTAAGGAGACCTTTCTTCTTGGGTCTAGTCTCACTGCACGTTCCCTTTCTACAGCCCCACAAACTGCCCTGGTCAGAAGCAGAGCAGAACTGTTCCAGTTTTTTGTGCTCAGCAGCCAGGGTGCACAGAGAGGGACCTTTCCACAGGTGCTTCCCTCCCTCATCTGGCCTTTCATCTTTTTCTTTAGCAATCATGGTGAAAGGGTTCAATAACGGGTATCAGGTACCAATAGCGCCCTATTATTACCTATATTTATATTACCTACAGTACATATAAATTACCTGTAACAGGTATTATGGGTATGAATAACACCTCAAAGAACATGCATGTGACATGCATCCTCACTCCTTCAGTAATTTGCCATTAAAAAGTCAACAGAATGGAATGCATAAAATATATGAACATCCTTAAGTATGTAATATCCGTTCTGGATTCTGCCACTACAGAGAATTGTAGAGTTATGGACTAAGATGGTTATTTACAATTGAGCTCTGAACAGACAGCAAAAGCCCCTTAGCTCTGACCCTATGAAAGGAAAAAAAAAAAAAGCAGAGCACTGTGTTAAAGAAGAACAGTTCTCAAATTAAAAGGTAAATACTGATTCTCAAAATCTCACCTAAAAGGTTGTTCTAGCTTGCTCTGAACACAGGCCTCTCAGCCCAAATGGAGACAAACAGGAAAGGTACTAGGAAATATAAAATTAACTGGCCTAAAGCAGGCATAAGTGACCAGCTGCTATTTATTATTTGAGAAACAATCTGACATTCAGGATTCTTGTAGCAAGAAGTAAAGTTACTGACCTGCAAGACTTAACTACTGTGCCTGAAGCTATCCTTGGAGAAGTGAGGGAGTAAGAAGCAGACATCTAGAGATATGCAGTCATAGCCAGAGCAAAAAGGAGCATTCAGCTTAAAATCAGATATCAGAAAAAATAGCTAGCAGTACAACTTCAGAATGGAAAGACTTCCTAGAAAAGCCCAAAGAGAAAGTTTAGTCTGGCATTAAAAGTGTTACTGTGAAATTGCTAAAGTTGAGCTGTCTGCTAGAGGCACTTCACACATTCAAGTGATGCAGCCAGTGTGAAATGTAATGTGTTACATCACCATCTCTCACCTCTGGGGCTCCACTGTAAAGCTAGCAGGCTGATGGAGAAATTACATCATTTTCAACATAAGGTTTAATTATAAAGAAAGAGAAATTACCTGAAGGACACTGGTTGTTTGTTTGTTTAGGTTTTTTAATATATATAAATATAAATAATATTTTATATTTATTTTATATTTAAAATTTAATAATATAAAATGAACAATTGGAGCAGCAGTCAGGAAAACAGAAACCAGTTGGGAAAATCCTCATTTAGAGTTCCTATATAGTGTCAGTTCTAGAAGATGAGGTTATTTTCAAGTCGCTCAAGACACAAATCCAAGTCTCAGGCAACCAAGAGAATACTAGGGATAAAGTATTTTAAAATTCCTGGCAGAAGATGAAAGCAACAAAAAGGAAAATGCGAGGGAAAAGACTACTCAAAGAACTGGCAAGGGGAGAATTGCAAAGACTAGCAATGAATATGGGTTTATTTGAGAAAAGTGTACTATTCAAAGCAGAATACATGGCACTTTTTCTCTCTAGCGAAATAACAGAATAATAAGCACCAGACCAATGCCAGAACTAACTAAGATGGAAATAAATGGGAGGAAAAAAAAATAAATCAGTTCTTCCCAAGGCACATCCAGTTACCAGAACTGTTCATGAGGGGAAGAATTAGGTTTCCAAGAATATACTTGTCTTGGATTGCAATATAATCAGCCCAAGCACTGTCAACTACAAATTTATATTAAAAAAAAAAGTGCTATGGGAATTTGCAAAGAGAAATCAAACTACATTCAGTTGCGAATATGACAAAATAGGAACCAAAAGGCATTTGTCACTGCAGTCAAACAAAACTGCTTCCAGAATGACAAAGCCCTTCATGACTTCCAACTCTCTGATTAAACGTAAAAGTTATATCCATGACTTTTGTCTTCAAAGTACAGTTTACAGAACTAAAGGTATGGTTCTTCCCAACAATCAGAGAGTGAATGGTTTTAAATCTGAGGACACATAGCACTTCCTTCCCTATTTACTTTGTCTTTTACATCAAATCTTTGCATTAAGCCTGCCCTCAGTTTTCCTGAACAGGAGTTTTTCTGTCCAGCAAGCACTGACAGATGCAATAGAAATTCTGAAAATCTGTCCTGCTTTTGACTGAAGCATACCTTAAATTCACTATTATCAATAACTCAGAAACTGTACTCTCTAAAAATAAGTGAGTTAGGTTACTAATGTGATAAAGTACGGCAGGTACTTTGTTTAGCTTATTCTGAAATGAATGCTTTAAAAGTCTCATGAATGAGATAAGCTGTCATCTGCACATCCTTTAAGTTCTTTGATGTGAGGTAACCAGAGTGGTATTGTCTTCCCAACATTCCTCAATCAATATGTCTTGACATTGTGTGGTACTTAAACCAGCCTGTATCAGGTGCTTGCCTTTTCATTCTCTTCTCAGAGAGACAAGCAGTCATTTTTCTCTTTTCTTCTTAACTAATTATTCATGTTTTTATTTTGATAGAGAAGGGAACAAAAAGTCTGCAATGGTCCCAAGTTACCTGGGAACATCATTCAATCTTAAATTAGATCAATTCTGTCAGATGTTTTTCCAACAGATGTACTAGTATAATAAGGAGTTAATGCTGATTAGTCCTGTGACTGACATTAGACAGAGGGTTGCAATGTTCTGCTGTGATCTTATAGTAAAACAAAGCTTTATAGTGGCATACCAAGATTGCCAGACAAAATAAAGACCATTGTGCACCTCATAATTTTCTATTCCAAGTTTTCTTCATTGTCTCATTGAATGCCCAACACTTCTATATTTAAAACAAGCAAAACCTGGAGTCCTAATGAAAAGTAGATGAAGTAGAAGTTCTTATCAGACACGTACACCAAGAAGAGCTATGTAATAAACTAAGGCCTTAATAGGCAGCAAAGTAAAATAAAACTGAATAATCAACATGTGTCAAAACTGCCTAAGATGTCTCAGGGAAGACGGAAGAGAGCATTTCAGAGCTTAAGTATTTCAGTCAAGGGCACAGGAGTATACTTGTAGTACGCTATTAACTGTTGTCAGAACCCTCATCCTTGGTCCAATCAACCTCCTGATGTCTTATTGATGTTCTTAGGCTATGACCTGCGCATATGTCTCAGGAAACTGGTAGAGTGCTATTTGTGTGTAGCTCATCAGTCTCACAACAAACACCAGGGAGATCCAGACTGTCTCTCTCCCTTATGACCCTCTCACAGTAGGGTAAGCTCTTTGCTGATATCCTGTCCTCAAGACATCAGGTTTTTCAGGCAGTCTTACAGGACTACAGAGGGCACCAGACTGAGACTGGAGAGCTAACTATTTCAATCACTCATTAACTAGGGCTTTAACTGGGACATAGAGATGGGCCTAACCATACTTAGTGGCACAAATAAGGCTGCGGTTCATCACACTACATGCATCTGAGCCAAACAGCCAACAGACTTCAGGAAATGGAGTACAGAGTGAAACCTCCTCACTGGAGTGAAAGGCTCGACTTTTCTCATCTCACAGTAGATGCCAAAAGAGTTCAGCTGAAACGTGGCCTAACTGTCTTCCTTGACTATAAACTGAGCTTAGCATGACTAGTCTAGATGGCAAGAACTATATTTGAAGTTAAGCAAGTCAAAAATCATGGCTAGTTTCAGAGCTTAAGGAGCTTAGCAGCTGATCCTATGCTTAAGGCAATACTGTTTGATTCAAGCCCATGTGCCTCCTCTTCTCTACAGCCATGAACAGTTACATTATTTACTGAGAAGAGATCCTCAGCTCTATCCAAGTTCTCATAAACCTGTAAACTAACTTCCTGGGAAGCACCCAAAATACTCTGGTCACCATTCATAATAAAAAACAATCAAAGACAAGACAGGGTGGAAATTTTTATCTCAGTGTCTCAAGAAGGGGTATAAACCCCTTGAATGGTTCTAATAGCTGTTAGAAATGTTAGAAGAAAAATAGACAAGGAGGTGCTTCCAGTTTAGAAACAAAGCCATAACTTTGCAGTTCTGCACATTGCACAAATAAAAGAAAGTATCAAAGATCCTACAGCCTGATGAAGTGATGACCTCCAAACAGTGAATAAACTGTTATTCAAAAAAAATCCCCCCTGAACGCTCCTCAGTGAATAAACTGCAATTTACCTTGCTACATTGTGTAAATGTCTCTTTGTATAAGCTTACATTTAAGATGACTGAGAATGTAATTCTGGCAATTTACTACTCCTTCCTCTTATTTATCTTGCTCTTTCATAGCCAATCATGTTTTTTTAAGTTCATTTCACCTTTAAATCACCAGTCTAATGCTAATATATTCCTCTAACAATGCTGCAGTCATTACTGCAAAGAACATTTGAATAAGAAAACATGGTCACTAAATGCACCTTTTAAATGATTTATACTACTAAGCATGCTTTACCCTTGTGATTTCTTCTATTCACCATGCTTTGTTTCAACCGCAACTTCTTGAGCAGCTCCCAGAGCTTTGTGAAAACCTGAAACAAATGTGTATTCCATATCCCTGCTGGTGGAGGACTTCTAACATTTTGTGCCATGTAGCACTCAAAGCAAAAAGTTCTGCAAGTGTTTCCTTATCCATGTCTGGTTTTTTGAGAATTGGACTATGACTTTCTGTGGTGGGTTTACCCTGG